>JAJOOR010031528.1:0-22952 GCA_036250505.1 Solanum acaule | reverse complement strand
ATAAGCTCCATATAAACATGAGTCAACATAAGACATAGTTAATGAGCATAGGAGGCAAGTCATAATCATATAAGCATAATTGACCCTTGGTCATCCATACCATAATAGCACCATTCTCAAGTAACCTCAAAAGTATACAAGTGCAAAGCAAGAATAGCATCCCATAATACCACCCAAGCCAAGTATCCCTTTTTAGTCATCTTAATCATAGTCTATGTGCATGGTTAAGTCATAAGTCTTACTACCATAAGGTCACCATACTTCTAAATAACCTCAAGACACACGTGTGCAATGCATGAAAGGCATCCCATACTACCCTTCACACTAAGCATAACCTTGAAGTCATCCAAGTCATATTCACCTTCCTTTGGTCTTACTTATTAGCTTACTTCATAAAGACGAGGGATCTATCACCTTAATCAATCATATATTGGAGGGCTACTATGGCAACAACCCAAGCTAAGTCATACTACATAAAAGAACCCTTCACAACTAGCCCCAAGTCATACTTGTGCCATGTATGGCTAGCATCCCATACTACTACCCACACTAAGTACTCATTTAGACCATCATGAATGTCCACTAGTTGGGGACTTGTCCCTCTTGACTATTTGCCTCTATTCATATAAGGTACTTCTCTATTTAGTACTAGGCAAGTCATCACACATGAATGAGCACAAGAAAACAATTCAAGGCTACCAAGGAATATCACCTTACTAAGCTAGACCAAGCTAATAATCTAACTAGCATGACCTTACTATGCTAAGTCAAGCTACCATGGAGACATACTAGCATACTAGTCCAAGTTATCCAAGGAAGGATATAAGTGTCCCATCCTAGCTACCATGCAATACATCCTATGATGTTAATGCAAGTTATCCTTAGGAGAGTATAAATCTCAATCTCAAACTACCATGAGTACTACTAACTCAAGCTAACCTCACAACCACACCAAGATGCTAATGTAAGTTATCCTTAGGAGAGTATGAATCTCAATCCCAAGCTACTATTAGGAGAGTATATGTCCTCAATCCTAAAGCAACCATGAAGTGATCTTGGCCCAACCAAATCAAGCTACCATGAAATGCATTCTAACAATGCTAGTTCAAGCTACCCCTTAGGAGAGTATAGATCCTCAATCCTAGGCTACCATGTCTATTCTATGCAAGCTACCATGAAAAGCATCCTACCAATGCTAATTCAAGCTAACCTTAGGAGAGTATAATTCCTCAATCCTAAGCTACCATGATATGGTCTTGTCTTACCAAGTCAAGCTACATATGAAGGCATCCTAACAATGCCAAGTCAAGCTATACCTTAGGAGAGTATAGATCCTCCATCCCAAGCTATCAATTTTGGTCTTATCATACTAAGCCAAGTTATACATGAAGAGAACATATGCCACAACATCAAGCTATTCTAGACTAACATGTTTTGATTCATTTTAGGTTCTTAAGTCAACCTAGAATCCTTCTATGTGAGAGAACTTGAATCTCCTAGCAAATTCATGTCTAAGTGTATAAGAGAAAGAGAATACACAACAAGATCACATCATATTGACTTTACCCCCAAATCCCTGACAATGATGGATACAAACCCTTCTTTCAAGATTAACTTCATTCTGTCATGATCCATGTCTAAATTACAAGCTATTCAATCACATTCTTTACTACTAAGTGATTCTAATCATAATTGATTCGTAAAGGTTCAATTCTAACTTTACAAGTCAAGATCCTTCCTATTCAATCAAGCCTAGTTCAATTCATGATTAAATGATCCTAACTATGATCAATTAGTATTCAAGACAATGATTTAGGAAGATCACCTTAGAACCTTCAACTTTGCCTCTAATGGCATAAACCCACAAAGATCACATTCATCAATTTAGATTAGGGTTTACCATAGAAATCACATGAAATCATCATAATATCATTAAACAAAACTAAATCAATCATAATTGGGTGATAACCACTAGATTGGAATCACACCCAAACCCTACCCACAATGCAAGCACAACCCTAGCTAGAAATTGGGTTTTTGATTTCACAAGTGGGGAAACTATGGGGGCTCTATGGGTGGAAGAACTCATAGATGATTACGCTTCACATATCTTGAATCACAGCCCTAAAGAAAGCTTGAATCCATGGAGAAAACTCGACCTAGGTGTTGCCCTCTTCACTTCTCTTCTCCTTCTTCTTCTTCACTTCTATAGAGAGAATATTTGGAGAGTGATTTGGGGTCTTTAGATGAATGAGTAAAAGTGATTAGTTTAGGGGAGTATTATACTTATACAGGTGGCTAATTTACTAACTAACCGACCTCCCTTAACCCCTGATTAATTAACTAATCAATTCCGAAACCCCCAACTTAAAACTAAAATGTCAAAACCTGGCAACATTTACGCCCACCCATCCACGGACCGTGGATGGGTCTACTGGCCATCATGTGGTCTCGTGGTATGCACCTGAGGCTTGTCTTGGCAGGACTCAACAGGCCTTGACCTACGCCCATGACCTACGGGGCGTGGTTTGGTCTACTGGTCGTGGATGGCCATCCATAAGTCATCAAATTTTCCAAATTTAGGGGACTGTTTTGGGGTCCTCCTCAAGGACCCCTTGGGTGGTCCTTGGGGAGTCGTACCCGGACATTTAACCCCTATTCTAGGTACGGAACCATTTTTAAAAGTTTTAAACCTCATATGACACTCCAAAACTCTTACCAAAGGCTCTAGAACTCACTAGTTCAACTTACTAAATTACGGGGTGTTCCATTATCCCCCACTTAAGACATTCATCCTCGAATGACACTCTAAACATTTCTTAAAGTCAAAAATCTAACTTAGCAGCCCATTATGCAAGAACTACATCTAATCCACACAATCAAGGAAGAACTCTAATTTTCAAGCTAAACACATTCCATGCAACACAAGGGAGTAGGAACTACTTCTACCAACCCAAAATGCATGAAACTCAATATCTACTCATTTTCAAAGAGGAACAAACATCTCTTAGCTAAAACATGCTTAACACACACTCATGGAGCCTAAAATGCAACTTCTCATAAAAGCATCTATTCAGGGAGAAACCTTTCAACTGCAACCACTAAGGCATGCCCATAATCAATTTATGAAGTCTATATGCAAATCTTATTCAAATGCATTACAACATAAGGAAACAATGCTATTAAGTCATTTCTAACAAGACCTAAGAATTTCATACACATGCATCATATAAGAAGATCATGGAAACATATTATTCACACATGACTTCACATAAGAGCATACCAAGAGGAACTTATCATCTCAAGCTTGAATAGGAGTAGATGGAAAGGATGAGGACATTGGGACATCTCATTGTCCCTTGGCATCCCAAGTAGCACTCTAAACCAAATACCTTACTAAAGAACAATCCAAACTACTTCATGGAACAACTTCTTCGTTCTTCTATTTCTTAACTTGCCGGTCTAAGACCTCTACCGGTACTTCTAAATTAGAGAGGTTCTCACTAAGCAACTATAGCTCACAAGCAACCTTACTATCACCACTCAAGATCTCACATGAGCCTAACAAACCGGGACTAAGCTCATCAAACTCACTACACCTCTTAAGGTGAGAACATCAAGCAAGCCTAACTCATAAACCTCAAGGACACTTAATGACATTATTATCTAAGCACATTATCCCCCACTTGGGAGCAAGCCTAAACAAACTCTTTTAAGTATCAATTATTTCATTTCTAAGGTCGGAGCAAGTCATCACTTTGATTTCACATCATCACACAAAATGAGTCTAAACCATGGTGAATTACACTTCTACCCTTCTTAGAGGAGTCCATTCACTCAACCCGTCTAGGCATTACTTAAACATCCTATCCAACCACTCTATCATCATACCTCAAAACTCATCATGACTAAGACGGGTTCTACCAACAACTAAACATAACTTCACCATCACCTTGCTAGATAGGCACACTACTCCCCCTTGGGAGTAAGCCTACACAAATTCTTTTAAACACCTTTCATAGCGTAAAGGCAACAATGAAGCATAATTCATACTAAAGACAACATCACAATCTACCATCTCAAATCTACCAAGTCACATAGCCATAATTGGCATCTCAACCAACCTTTCTCCCTCACTCCTTGAAGCATAAACTCTTCTAATAGTCACATCCTAAAGACCATCGTATAAGGGATGAGAGAGAGAACTTATATATCTATGGCACGACTTGGAAAATGAAGAAGTGAAGTTTCCTAAGTATCCAATAGCCTCATATTCATAAAATGTGGCGCGCTTCACATTTATGAACAAGTGTGCTCTACTAGATGTGGTTTAAGACATCCTAAATTTATCCCAAAAAAATATGCTCTGATACCAAGTTTATCATGACTCAGAGGTACCCCCTAGACGTAACATGGCGTACTCGACCCGAAGGGGTCTAATAAAAGACCTATGCATCATAACATAGGTGATAGATAAGTATGGAAAATTTTAAACTTCTTTAAGACCATACAATCGAAAACATTTTCATAAGCAAGCGGAAGTCTTTACGAAAACCTTAGTCTCAAACTATCTATTTAAACTCATGAATAAAAGTCTTTGGGACGAAGCCCATACAAAGTCTAAAAATATAAAGAAATGACATAAAGGGAATATGGGTTCGTCCTCGAAGCTATGAGGACTCACCAAGTCTTCAAGTCTTCTTGCACCTTAGAAACCTAGCCTCCAAAGAAACTTATGTCTCCAACCCTACATTTGGTTAGAATATAGGCAATATGCGTTAGTAAAAAATGTACCAATTATGAAAGCTAGCACAACATCATAAGAGCATCTCAAATAGTTATTCAACATACGACATAAGCGTAAGAGACAATAACATATTCATAGCATAATCATCATAGTCATAACATGGTCTCCAAAATAAGCTCCATATAAACATGAGTCAACATAAGACATAGTTAATGAGCATAGGAGGCAAGTCATAATCATATAAGCATAATTGACCCTTGGTCATCCATACCATAATAGCACCATTCTCAAGTAACCTCAAAAGTATACAAGTGCAAAGCAAGAATAGCATCCCATAATATCACCCAAGCCAAGTATCCCTTTTTAGTCATCTTATTCATAGTCTATGTGCATGGTTAAGTCATAAGTCTTACTACCATAAGGTCACCATACTTCTAAATAACCTCAAGACACACGTGTGCAATGCATGAAAGGCATCCCATACTACCCTTCACACTAAGCATAACCTTGAAGTCATCCTAGTCATATTCACCTTCCATTGGTCTTACTTATTAGCTTACTTCATAAAGACAAGGGATCTATCACCTTAGTCAATCATATCTTTGAAGGCTACTATGGCAACAATCCAAGCTAAGTCGTACTACATAAGAGAACCCTTCACAACTAGCCCCAAGTCATACTTGTGTCATGTATGGATAACATCACATACTACTACCCACACTAAGTACTCCTTTAGACCATTATGAATGTCCACTAGTTGGGGACTTGTCCTTCTTGACTATTTGCTTCTATTCATATAAGGTACTTCTCAATTTAGTACTATGCAAGTCATCACATATGCTTGAACACAAGACATCAATTCAAGGCTACCGAGGAATAGAATCTTACTAAGCTAGATCAAGCTAATAATCTAACTAGCATGACCTTACTATGCTAAGTCAAGCAACCATAGAGACATACTATCATACTAGTCCAAGCTATCCAAGGAAGGATATAAGTGTCCCATCTTAGTTACCATGCAATACATCCTATGATGTTAATGCAAGTTATCCTTAGGAGAGTATGAATCTCAATCCCAAGCTACCATGAGTACTACTAACTCAAGCTAACCTCACAAGCACACCAAGATGATAATGTAAGCTACCCTTAGGAGAGTATGAATCTCAGTCCCAAGCTACCATTAGGAGAGTATATGTCCTCAATCCTAAAGCTACCATGAAGTGGTCTTGGCCCAACCAAATCAAGCTACCATGAAATGCAATCTAACAATGCTAGTTCAAGCTACCCCTTAGGAGAGTATAGATCTGCAATCATAGGCTACCATGCCTATTCTATACAAGCTACCATGAAAAGTATCCTACCAATTCTAATTCAAGCTAACCTTAGGAGAGTATAATTCCTCAATCCTAAGCTACCATTATATGGTCTTGTTTTACCAAGTCAAGCTACACATGAAAGCATCCTAACAATGCCAAGTCAAGTTATACCTTAGGAGAGTATAAATCCTCCATCCCAAGCTATCAATCTTGGTCTTATCATACTAAGCCAAGCTATACATAAAGAGAACATATGCCACAACTTCAAGATATTCTAGACTAACATGTTTTGATTCATTTTAGGTTCTTAAGTCAACCTATAATCCTTCTATGTGAGAGAACTTTACCTCCAAAGCCTTAACAATGATGGATAAAAGCCATTGTTTCAAGCTTAACTTCATTCTATCATGATCCATGTCTAAATTATAAGCTATTCAATCACATTTTTTACTACTGAGTGATTCTAGTCATAATTGATTCATAAAGGTTCAATTCTAACCTTACAAGTCAAGATCCTTCATATTCAATCAAATCTAGTTCAATTTATGATTAGATGATCCTAACTATGATCAATTAGTATTCAAGAAATTGATTTAGGACGATCAGCTTAGAACCTTCAACTTTGCCTCTAATGGCATAAATCCACAAAGATCATATTCATCAATTTAGATTAGGGTTTACCATAGAAATCACATGAAATCATCATAATATCATTAAACAAAACTAAATCAATCATAATTGGGTGATATCCACAATATTGGAATCATACCCAAACCCTACCCACAATGCCAGCACAACCCTACCTAGAAATTGGGTTTTTTATTTCACAAGTGGGGAAACTATGGGGGCTCTATCGATGGAAGAACCCATATATGATTAAGATTAACATACCTTGTGATGCCCTCTTCTCTTCTCTTCTCCTTCTTCTTCACTTCTAGAGAGAGAATATTTGGAGAGTGATTTGGAGTCTTTAGATGAATGAGTTAAAGTGATTAGTTTAGGGTATATTATAATTATATAGGTGGCTAATTAACTAACTAACCGACCTCCCTTAACCCCTAATTAATTAACTAATCAATTCCCAAACCCCCAACTTAAAACTAAAATGTCAAAACCTGGCAGCATCTACGCCCATCCATCTACGGACCGTGGATGGGTCTACTGGCCGTCATGTGGTCTCGTGGTTTGCACCTGAGGCTTATCTTGGCAGGCCTCAATAGGCCTTGACCTTCTCCCATGACCTCGGGGCGTGGTTTGGTCTACTGGCCGTGGATGGCCATCCGTAGGACATCAAATTTTCCAAAGTTAAGGGACTGTTTTGGGGTCCACCTCAAGGACCCCTTGAGGAGTTGTACCTGGACATTTAACCCCCTAAAACCCCTATTCGAAGTACGGGAACCATTTTTAGAAGTTTTAACCCTCATACGACACTTTAAAACTCTTACCAAAGGCTCTAGAGCTCACTAGTTCAACTCACTAAATTACGGGGTGTTACATTATCCCCCACTTAAGAACATTCGTCCTCGAATGACACTCTAAACATTTATTAGAGTCAAAAATCTAACTTAGCAGCCCATTATGCAAGAACTACATCTAATCCACACAATCAAGGAAGAACTTCAATTTCCAAGCTAAACAAATTCCATGCAACACAAGGGAGTAGGAACTACTTCTACCAACCCAAAATGCATGAAACTCAATATCTACTCATTTTCAAAGAGGAACTAACATCTCCTAGTTAAAACATGCTTAACACACACTCATGGAGCCTAAAATGCAACTTATCATAAAAGCACTTATTCAAGGAGGAACCTTTCAACTCCAACCACTACGGCATGCCCATAATTAATTCATGAAGTCTATATGCAAATCTTATTAAAATGCATTACAACATGAGTAAACAATGTTATTAAGTCATTTCTAACAAGACCTGAGCATTTCATGAACATGCATCACATAAGAAGATCATGGAAACATACTATCCACACATGACTTCACATAAGAGCATACCAAGAAGAACTTATCATCTCAAGCTTGAATAGGAGTAGATGGAAAGAATGAGGACATTGGGACATCTCATTGGTCTTTGGCCTCCAAAGTAGCTCTCTTAACCAAATTCATTACTAAAGAACACTACAGGCTACTTCATGGAACAACTTCTTTGTTTTTCTATCTCTTAACTTGTCGGTTTAAGACCTCTACCGGTACTTCTAAATTAGAGAGGTTCTCACTAAGCAACTATAGCTCACAAGCAGCCGTACTAACACCACTCAAGATCTCACATGAACCTAACAAACCGGGACTAAACTCCTCAAACTCACTACACCTCTTAAGGTGAGAACATCAAGCAAGCCTAACTCATTAACCTCAAGGATACTTAATGATATTATTATCTAAGCACATTATCCCCCACTTGGGAGCAAGCCTAAATAAACTCTTTTAAGCATCAATTCTTTCATTTCTAAGGTCGGAGCAAGTCATCACTTTGATTTCACATCATCACACAAAATGATTCTAAACCATGGTGAATTATACTTCTACCCTTCTTAGAGGAGTCCATTCACTCAACCCATCTAGGCATTACTTAAACACCCTATTCAACCACTCTATCATCATACCTCACAACTCATCATGACTAAGTCGGGTTTTACCAACAACGTACATAACTTCACCATTACCTTGCTACATAGGCACACTATCTCCCCCTTGGGAATAAGCCTACACAAATTCTTCTAAACACATTTCATAACATAAAGGCAACAATGAAGCATCATTCATACTAAAGACAACATCACAATATATCATCTCAAATCTACCAAGTCACATAGCCATAATTGGCATCTCAACAAACCTTTCTCCCTCACTCCTTGAAGCATAAACTTTTCTAATAGATACAAGCTCTTCTTTCAAGCTTAACTTCATTCTATCATGATCCATGTCTAAATTACAAGCTACTCAATCACATTCTTTACTACTAAGTGATTCTAGTCATAATTGATTCATAAAGGTTCAATTCTACCTTTACAAGTCAAGATCTTTCTTATTCAATCAAGTCTAGTTCAATTCATGATTAGATGATCCTAACTATGATCAATTAGTATTCAAGACATTGATTTATAAGAAAGATCACCTTAGAACCTTCAAATTTGCCTCTAATGGCATAAACCCACAAATATCACATTCATCAATTTAGATTAGGGTTTATTGTAGAAATCACATGAAATCATCATAATATCATTAACCAAAACTAAATCAATCATAATTAGGTGATATCCACTAGATTCGAATCACACCCAAACCCTACCCACAATGCAATCGCAACCCAAGCCCTCTTTTCTTCTCTTCTCCTTCTTCTTCTTCACTTCTAGAGAGAGAATATTTGGAGAGTGATTTGGGGTCTTTAGATGAATGAGTTAAACTGATTAGTTTAGAAGTATATTATACTTATATAGGTGGATAATTAACTAACTAACCGACCTCCTTTAACCCCTAATTAATTAACTAATCAATTCCCAGACCCCCAACTTAAAACTAAAATGTCACAACCTGGCGCAACATCTATGCCCACCCATCCACGGACCGTGGATGGGTCTACTGGCCGTCCTGTGGTCTCGTGGTTTGCACCTGAGGCTTGTCTTGGCAGGCCTCAACAGGCCTCGACCTACGCCTATGACCTACGGGGTGTGGTTTGGTTTACTGGTTGTGTATGGCCATCCGTAGGTCATCAAATTTTCCAGATTTAGGGGACCGTTTGGGGTCCTCCTCAAGGACCCTTTGGGTGGACCTTGGGGAGTCGTACCCGGACGTTTAACCCCTAAAACCCCTACTCTAAGTACCGAAACCATTTTTACAAGTTTTAACCCTCATACGACACTCCAAAACTCTTACCAAAGGCTCTAGAAGTCACTAGTTCAACTCACTAAATTACGGGGTGTTACACATACAGTGTCTTGCTATTTGATATTTGCTATCATATGTCATTACTGTTTTTTAATATTATTATTTTGCGCATTGTTTTTATATTAATTGTCAGGTTTTTTTACATAGCGATATTTCCTCGTTCATAACTAAGTTAGAGGTGGTATTTCTAGAGACTCGACATTCCAACTGGGATCCAACTCCAACCCCAACGCTAGAACCTGGACACGACCCTGATGATCCATCCAAAATCGATACCCGACATCAACACTTGATCTCGATGAATAATCACGAAACCTATCTTGACACCTGACTTGGGACTTGACCTTGATATTCGACCTTAACACCCGACCCCGATCTAAGACTCGATACCCAAATCGGGACCCAACTTTTTAATCAAAACCTAACCCCAACTCCCAACAAAAAAGAAATTGAAGAGAGAGAGAGAGAAATGATCAACTTACCTCCATTAAAGAAAATAAAATAAAGAGGTGCAAATTGGTAAATTCTAAAGGGAAGAAAGAGATTAAACAGTTAAAATGAAGAAAAGGATTGATTACTAATTAATTATATGTTAGGTTCACTAATTCAATCAACTCCTATAAAGAGAGATTTGTTGTAATATAGGATAGTTAGATGAACCATAATAAATGAGAAAATAAGGCTAGATCAATTCAATAATGATAACAACAAGGAATCATGCAAAAATATCAACCCAATACTTAGCAAATCATCATGCTAAAACAATATCAAGCAAGGTCTAAGAGTAGTAAGTTGTAGCCTACTGTAAAGCTGAACACGCGTGCTCCAATTTTTTAAACTGGCTTAACCTTTTTGAGCAACCTCTAAATGATATCACACAATCAAAATAGTGATCCTGGTGTCAATACGATCATTTTGACGCCCATAAAGCAATAATGAAAAGTGGGTCAAAAAAATGAATCTAAAACGAAATTGTGGGACCCAAATAAAGAATCACAAAATTGACTCCTTCAATGGGTCCCAACCAGCTCAAGAAACGTGTGCCCCAAAAATGGGTACAATATGAGCTCTAAAACTCGTCAAAACAGCACAACAACGCAGGGAATGCGTGTGTGTATGTATATTACTTTTACTTTTAGTAACTAATATGAACAACATGGGGAATGAAATGTCACTACCCAAAAATGAATGTGATGGCACTCGTCTTATCCCACCAAAATAAGTTAGCCTAATATTGCTCACTAGACAACTCAAGTCTTATTTTAAGCACTTGGTTTTAAGCTAAAGTGATAAAAACAAGCCAAAAATCATAAGTTAGAAATATATGTCAAAATCCAAAAGTCAATCTAAACATGCTATTAGCCTATTTTTATTTGTTTTGGTGTTAGATATTTTGATGTGACACATTCAAGGAGAGGTTTCTTGGTGCATGTTATTTTCTAATGACATTATACTGATTAACGAGATGTGTAGCGGAGTTAACGATAAGCTGAAAGTGTGGAAAAGACAATGGAGTCTAAAAGTTTCATGTTGAGCAAGACTAAGATAGAGTATATGGAGTGCAAGTTTAGTGATATGCCTTGTGTAGCTGGCGCGAGGTGGGGGTTAGATTCTCAAGTCATATCCAAGAAAGGCAATTTCAAGTACTTGGGTGATTATCCAAGATAATAAGGAGGTTGACGAGGATGTCACATATCTATTGGTGCGAGATGGTTGGAATAGAGGCTAGAATCTAGTGTCTTATATGATAAGAAAGTGTTACATGACTTAAAGGTAAGTTTTATAGAGAAGTTGTTAAACGTATAGGGCAAAGTCTTAGCAAGTCAAGAACGTCCATGTCCAGAAGATGAAAGTTGCGGAAATAAGAATGTCGAGAAGGATGTGTAGGCCTTACTAGGAGAAATATGGTCATAAATAAAGATATTTGGTCCAAGGTGGAAGTGAACTTTATGGCGAACAAGATGCGGAAAGCGAGATTGAGATGGTTCGAATATGTCAAGATGAGATACATAGACGCCCTAGTAAGGAGGTATAAAGGGTTGACGTTGGATGGCCTGAAGAGAGGCAGTGGTAGGCCAAAAAGGATTTGGGGAGAGGTGATCATGCATGACATGACAAACTTTTAACTTATCGAGGACATGACCCTTGATAAGAGGGTTTGGAGGTCAAATATTCAGGTATTTGGCTGGTAGTAAATAATTTCGCATCTTCTCTCTCAAGCTAGTAGTATTAGTATTAGTATTATTTTTTGATATTTTTATTAGTTTACTGTCTTCATATTTCTCATTCTTAGTTTTCTATTACTACGTCTGGTTTCTTATTTATGTCTCTATATTCTTACTATCTTCTTGTTGTTACTATTTAAATCAAATGTTATAAAAAAAATTAGCTGAGGGCCTATTAAAAACAGACTTTATATCCATCAAGATAGTATAAAGTCCACATATACTCTATCATTTACAAATTACACTTATGTGACTATACTGAGTATGCTATTATTGATAATTTCTGGGTATTTGATGGAATTCATTGACTTGATTAGGCTGATTATTAGCCTAGCCAAGGAGTTTGAAACTCAGTATATCATAAGTATTTTATTATGATTTTCAAGATCTAAATTTTGAGATGTTTAGTTAAGGATGAACAAAGTTCAACCATTCTGTCACGGTTCTAAACATGTCGTGTCATTTTTAAGGGAGTGTCATTAGGGATAAAACGAGAATATTGAAATAAAAGAATAGCTAAATATAAAAAGGAGACGATTTCTTTTTTATCAAAAAGAAAAAGAAAATACAACTTGTAATGTATAGCGTACAATAATATTGAATATTTAACATAATTTGTTTTATCATGTAGGGTATACAATAAACACTTAAAGTAATTTTCTTTTCTACTATTCTATAAAAGAGAGTTTCAACAAGTGAACCAGGCAGGAGGTCAACATGCCTGCCTGGCATCAATAAGGGAAAATTAGTAATTTCAGCTTCCCTACATAAGTCTCCTGATTTCAGCTTCTGCCGCATGTACTATCTCAGCTCTCATCTATCTTTCTTGAGTAAATATCAGTAGAAAATATAATTTCTCTTTGGTTTCTCCGTTGTTCTTCAGATTCTAATACAGTAAATTAGTTTCCTACTTTTCAAAAATCAATCAAATGCAGTCATCTGTAGGATTTGCAAAAAAAACTCATAATCTTAATTACTGCTTACTGATTAGAATTGAACGACAAGTTAGGTTTATAGACAGGTTTATAACTTAAGTTGGTGTTATACTCAAAGTGTCGCATTACAACGATAAAATATGGTTGTTTATTTCAAAACAAAGCTTCTCTGTGAGTTATTCAAGTTAGGAAGCCTTTCCATGTACAACAACTTATTTAAATGGAGTAGTGTTATGGAATTATTAGATTCCACTGCAGATCCTTAGGAAATGGAAACACCTCCTTGACACACTAAATAAACCATTTATGTAACAGAGAATGATTTAGTTTTAGCTACAGAGGTTCTACCAAAAGAAATGTAAGAAAACATTTGATATGAAAACAACTTTCATTTGTTGCCATTTTGTCTGTAAACTAACATTGTTCCATTGATTTGTTACTGCTCCATGACTGTGGAGCTTGAGATTGACTTCCACATGTGCTCCAACAAGCTTAGTACCTCCTAGTCCCAAGTCTGAAATGAGCTCAAGAGCGTACTTCCTTTGATGCATCAAGGTGCCTTCACTGCTTCTAGCAAACTCAATGCCCAAAAAGAATCTAAGTTCCCCTAGATCTTTGATCTTGAAATTGGTTTGCAAAATGTTCTTAGTCTCATGTATGAGTTTCATATCACTTCCGATTATCAACAAATCATCTACATAAATCAAAACAAAAACCTTATTTCCATTTGCATGCTTAATGAACAAAGAGTAGTCTAAGTGACTCTGAATAAATCCTGACTCCACCAAGGCTGTATTCAATTTGATGTTCCATTGTCTAGAGGCTTGTTTGAGCCCATACAATGATTTACGCAATTTGCAAACACTTCTTGCTTGACCATCTGTTGCTAGAACATTGAAACCTTGAGGTAACTCCATGCATACCTCTTCTTGTAAATCTCCTTGAAGAAAAGCATTGTATACATCCATCTTATGTATATGCCATTTCTGAGCTGCATCCAAAGCAATGACTGATCTAACAATCACCATTTTTCACTACAGGTGAAAAGGTCTCTTGGTAATCTAGTCCCTCTCTTTGGCTATAACCTTTTGCCACCAATCTTGCTTTATATCTTTATATATGTCCATCTACTCTGTACTTGACTTTATAAACCCATCTACAACCAATAGCTTTATGTCAGTGAGGTAATGGAACTACCTCTCATGGCTTGTTATCTTCTAAAGCATTGATTTATGTCTTCATGGCATCTATCCATTGTGGTACTTTCACTGCTTCTAAATAGCTACCAGGTTCAGTGATTGTTGAAGCTGAAAAATTACATAAGAAATCTTTGTATTGAACTGTTAAACCTATGTAGCTCACAACATTCGATATAAGATATTGGCAACTCCTTTTGTTGTTAGTCATCACAAAATCCTTGTGCCAAAGAGGTGGTCTAATGGACCTATGTTATCTTCTATCATCAGCATATTGAGAGGGTGCAACATTCTGCTCAATTGGAACTATGACATCATCAACACTTTCTTGTACATCAGCATCTCCATTTCTTTGTACAGCATCACCAGTCGACTATATAGCATCATTAGTTGACTGTCTTACAGGGGAAATCACTGACTCAACATCAAAAAATGACTCAAAATCATCTACTGAAACAGGAGAAGTAACCTGATTCCTTGTGTCTGGATGTGGCAATTTGTTCTCAAAAGGAAAAACATGTGCATTAAAGTGGACATCTCTACAAATAAAGAACTTCTTGTTTTCCAAATCTAATAATCTATAGCCCTTTTGATGAACTCCATAACCAATCATAACAGCCCTGATTGCTCTTGGTCAAACAAATCTTGTTTGACCAGGTTAGTCGCATAGCACAAACAACCAATCACCCTCATATGTTTCAATTCGGGAACCTTGTGATAAATAAGTTCATAGGGAGTCTTCTTGTCTAGGACAGTAGATGGAATCCTGTTGATAATGTAGACAGCAACTTCAATACAAATCCCCCAAAATCTGTCAAGCAAGCAACCTTGAAACTTAAGAGCTCGAGCTGTTTCAAGTATATGCATATGTCTCCTCTCTACCGCCCCATTTTGTTGAGGGGTATATGGGCAAGAACTTTGATGAATAATACCAAGGGATTGAAAAATATTTGCACAATGTTGATTAAAAAATTCAGAACCATTATCTGATCTAAAAACTTGGATTTTCTTATTGAATTGAGTATGAACCATAGCAATGAAGTTTTTGAGCAAGAAAACAACATCAGACTTAACTCTCATCAAAAATACCCAAGTCCATCTAGAATAGTCATCAACTATAGTAAGAAAATACTGCTTACCATCAGATGTGGTTGTTTTGTAAGGACCCCATACATCCATATGTAACAATTCAAACAGTCGACTACTCTTAGTGACACTAACGGGAAAAGGAACTCTAGTTTGTCTAGCCAAAGGGCATATATCACACTTGTCTATGATAAAGCATGATTTATTCTGAAAAGCTGGAATCCTTCTTAAAACTGACATGGGAGCATGTCCCATCCTTCTATGCCATAATGTTGCATCAACCTCCTTTTGTACTGCCAAAGATTTCTGTTGTGTGATGTTTCTTGTCCTCCTTTTTTAGTACATTACATATAATCCATCTTGTTCCTTACCAATCTCCCTCACCTTCCCAGATGAGAGATCCTGAAATAAACAGAAATCAGGGAAGAACACAGCACAACATTGCAATTCTTTTGTCAACTTGGACACAGACAAAAGATTGAATTTAAATGTTGGCACACACAACACATTCTTAATGAAATCACCTCCTGACAATTGACAGTTCCCTATGTGAGATATATTTGCAGATTCTTCTGTTGGTAATTGAACTTTCCCTGCATCATCTACTAATGTACCAGTTTGTAACAAAGACTTATCACCTATCATATGATTAGTGGCTCCAGTATCAACAACCCATTTCACACTATCATCAATATAAGAGAATGATATACCTGCAGTGTTAGCAGCATAGTTGGAATTTCCTCCCATGTTTGCACCTGTATCACCTATGGAGCATTTGTTCAACATTTGGACAATCTGATTGTACTGATTCTGAGTAAGAGCAGGTGCAGGTCCTACTCCCACACCATGTCCAATAGCTTGAGGCCCATGATTATATCCTAAGTTTAGCCCTGCAAGAGGATGTGTGGCAACATTGGCTCTTTTCTTCCCTTTGAAGTTCTCTGGATAGCCAATTAGTTTATAGCAAGTCTCTTTGACATGTCCCTTCTGCAAGCAATGCTCACACTTCTGCAATTTGTAACAATCAGCCCTAGTATGACCCTTCATAGTGCAGAAATCACAATGTTTCTTCTGATATTGATGACCTCCCGAACCAGATGATTGTCCTGGTCCTGAACCTCTGGTTGAATACATAGTTGTGGCATCCTTTTCTGTAGCATAAAAAGTTGAGGGTTCCATTCGACCTGCAATAACACAATTACCTCCAACAAGCATCTTTTGGCTTTCATCATGTATAATCATAGCATACGCCTGATTCACACTAGGTTCAAGACTCATCATTAAGATTTGAGACCTCGTCTGAGCATAACCATCATTTAGCCCCATGAGGAACTAGAATAACTTCTGCCTCTCTAAATGTTCTACAAAGTCTTTCGATCTCTCACATGCACACGTAGGAAATGGAATAATCAAATTATGTTCATCCCAAAGATCTTTCAATTTAGAATAATACACTGAAACAGATGATATACCTTGAACTACAGTTGTTATTTCCTTATGTAAATGGTAAGCTCGAGAATTGTTTACCTTGTCAAACTCTCTTTAAGGTCATTCCAGACGAGATAAGCATCAGATCTAAAAAGGATTCCACTAAGAAGATCTGATTGTACACTGCTCATCAACCACGAAACCACAATGGCATTACATCTGTCCCATCTTCTCTGTAGATCTCCTTCATAAATGTTTCTCGTAGCAGATCCATCGATGAATCCCAATTTGTTCCTTCCAGAAATGCCAACTTCATAGCTTGACTCCAAAGCATGTACTTCTTCATGCCTTTGAGCTGAATTTCAATTGAAAGTGAACCTGGTGCATCAGAAGGATGCAAATACAATGGATGATTGTAGTCAATATTACTCCCCATGGATCTGAATTTCCTTCAAATGCGCAGCAATCAATGGTAGAAAAATGAATCTCCCTATCCTCTGTATTTTGTACTCCTCAGAGAACCCCTAGATTCATACCATTCTCGCTCTGATACCATGTAAACTAACACTGTTCCATTGATTTGTTACTGCTCCATGACTGTGGAGCTTGAGAGAAAAGACGAAGAAGAAAGAGAGAAGATATTATTTGACGAATGAAGAATTACATCTATGTGAGCTACTTATATACAATGGTGATTAACCAACTAACTATCATTATCACTTAACTACAATATTAGCTAACTAATTAACAACCTGTCAGTCAGCTAACTAATAGCTAGTTATAACTAACTCAGCCTTTACTATATTCAACAGTGTCTTTGCTCTTTTGCATATGCTCTTAATTTTTTCTTCTTAAAGGGTGTGTCTTAATTAGATTTATACTTTTGCTAGTTATTTTTGTCAAATCAAGAAAATACATTTTTATTTTTCCTATTATACCCTCAATTTATTAGCATTGAGTTAATGTCTTTGAAAAATGTAATGAATAAATTATGTTTGGGACCCTATCGATTAATAAGGGTAAAATGGTAAATTCAGTATATCAATTATTATTGTCTTAATAGGTATGTCAAGTCAAAAATTGACAAGTAAATCCAAACAATAGAAGTATACTCCCTCCATCCCATATTAAATGATCATCTTACTAAAAATATTTGTTTCATATTAATTGTTCACCTTCATTTAAGAAACCATTAATTAAATTTTCCTATATTATCTTTGCAATTAATTCTTTTCGAAAGTGTTCGTATTTGTTTTTAAAATTTTTAAGAAGTTTTTTAAGGAATAAATTAGTAAAATATCTTCTTATTTATGATTTCTTAATATGTTTGTAAAAAAGGAAAATGATCAATTAATATGAAACGGATGAAGTATTCTATATAATATCAATATTTTGTTATAAAAGTCAAAAGAAAATATTCGGACAAAGAAAGGTTGTACAATAGAAAATGGTGGCCCAAACATGTATGCAAAATACTAGAAATGTTTAGCGTAAATATGTGATGAGGCTTTTGTGTGAACCATTGTAATTTCCATGAAACAATTTCCAATTTCTAGAATTTGTCTATCCAATAAGGTTATTTAATTGTGATCGTGTTATCATACTATCACCATTATTTATGTTATGTATATAAAGATAAATATAAAAGACGTGATACTGTTAATATGATACATAGAACTAGTGCCTAATATTGCGTCAAGCCATTAAACCTCTAACGAAAATGTCTCAATTTTAAGTATGTATTTATGCACATATATATTGGATATATCATAAATTTATTATAGAGTAAATTTTAGAAATAGCAAACATAAGAATCATATTAGTGTTCTATTACTACAGTTTTGTTATTTGCGCTATAAACATCTGATTTGTATAAATCGCAGCGATTTGTATTATAAATCGAGCGTCTGTGTCTATGAAAATTGTGTTTGTATATGTATATGTTCTTTGTGTTAGGCTAGAGTGGCGAGCAAGATTATGAGAGAGAGGAGAGAGGCGAGCGAGAGAGGGCAGAGAGTGGAGAGAGGTGAATTGTATATGTATATCGATTAGATAATTGTATATATGTAACTACTATGTATATGTATCAATGATTGTGTTTGTATATCTGCATAAAATTTGAATTTATATACAGTTGAATCAAGTTAAAACATTTGTATTTGTATATCAAATCTCTCTCGCTTTATACAAACAAAATTGTATATTGTATTTGTATAATTTGTGTTGGTATAAAGTGAGAGAGAGAGAAAGACAAAAGAGAACTGGGCAGGGGAAGATTTGTATTAGTATAATTATAAGTGTAAAGGATGGAGAGATATGTATTTGTATTTATATATATAGTCTCTCTCGCTTTATACAAACACAAACACAATTTATACATTTGTGTTTGTATAAAAGTGAGAGAGGCGATGGAGAGAATTGAGAGTGGCGAGCGAGATTCAGGGGAGGGAGGTGAGAATGACAATGTGATTGCTACGAATTAGAATTAAATGAAACTGTAGCTATAATATTTATTTTGAATTAATAGTTTGCTATAATGCATAATTTTCCCATTATAAAATAAATGTATTTGTGCACAAAGTAACTAGATACATCTCATATACACTAGATATATTTCAGAATCAATCTTTAACTATGCACAGAAACATTGGATGCATCAATGTATTTTTATGTTAGATACATGAAATTAATATTGAATACATTAGATAAAATTGATATATACAAATACACTAGATACATCAATGTATATTTGATACTGAAATACATATATACAAAAAATTGTGAAACACATATACAAAGAAGTAGAAGGACGAGGGAAAGAGAGGTGAGCGAGAGAGGATAAAGACAATATATATTCCCTAGATACAATATATCTAGAGGCAAATATAATGCATCTAGAGGCATTTCCAACAAGATATAGAATTATTTAAAATATCGATGTATTAATTAATTAGCACATATACTACCATTCATCTTATATCTCTATATCTAACTTGTTGTTTTATTATCATTGATATTGGATAATTTTGCCTAAAGATTAGGCCGTTGAAAAAGCGAAATAACAGTAAATATAGTTGCTTCTTCTTCTTCTTTTATCATTTCCAGTGTGCTTAATTTGGAAGATTCCAATTAATTCGTATTTATATCGTGAAGTTTTATTTTGAGATAAAATGATCTCCATAAAAAGAGAACTTTATCTTAAAGTTTTAAATTAAGATTTCTTATAAAAAAAAATAAAAAATCAGTCTTTACTATTGAGTCATGTCTAAGCTAATTATATTAACATTACTTGCAATAATATTTACAAGAATATTAAACGTTCTTGTTATTTATAGCACTATACTATCAAATTTTTATTTAAAAGTACTTTCCAATTTCTATTTGCAACTTAAAGACTGATATTTTTAAACAATGTTAGTGTCATGAACACTTTAGACGTGATATGACGTTTATTTTTATATAGTCATTACCCATTTATACATATATGATTGGGTTTTGAATATGGTATGAATGAAAAATGAAGAAGTTTAAAACAGAAGGAAATGAAAGAGTTTCAAATAGAGGGAAATGAAAAGATCATTTTTACAAAGGGTCTTTATCGCTCATTATACTTGTATATAGAAGCACTTCTTCTAGCTCTTAAAGAGTTGAGAAGAGAGTCTCTCCTTCAGGTGTTATCGTCGTTCGATTCCGGCTTTGGTCAAACAATCTGATTGATAGTCCTCTTGTCCATATTAAGAGAATTGTTTGGACTTTTTTCATATGTCAAAATAAGTGAATTGTTCAAAGTTCAAAAAAAGCTATTGAGACTTATTCCATTTTTAACCTTCATTTAGTGTGGCTCTTAACTATGTTACATTTTCTAGTAAATAGTTTAGAAATAATCAAAAAGGTAATAGTGAAAAATGATCTTTTATTTATATCTTAATTTTTTTTAAAAGAAATGTGTTATATCCCAATAATTCACTTATGGGCTAGAGGGAGTATACTTTTTTTTAATCAAATTCACTTTAAAAAAAAATTACTGTCCTTTGCATTTGTTGTACATTGGAGTCTGAAGTACCGCTATACTAAAACCATCTCCAACCCAACATCAAATCCTTATTTGGTGTAAAATTTGGAACTCCAATCCAACACCAAATTTTACACCAGTTTGGTGTGTGAATAGTGTTACACCAAATTTGGTGTAACACTAATACTATTCATCACACCAATTCACTTTATTGAATATTTTAATATTATTTCATTATACAAAAATTTTAATTAAACATTATATAAATTGTATGTTTTAATTAAATCTCTTGTATATTTAATTGTTTTTATGTAATATTGTTATAATATTAGATTTAGATATAAAAGATAGCTTTTTTATAAATTAATTTTTCTATATATGACTCTTTTTTTAAATTAAATTTATGTTAATTCTACTATAAATTATAATTGGATATAACTACAATTATCCTTCACAAAAATAAAAAATGCAAACATATAAATTATTAAACAAATAATACAATGTACTTAAAAATAACGAAAATAATAAACATTCAACAAATTAGGAATTGACATGCATCAATATTGAAATATAAAATACATAGTAATTTTAAAAAGTACAATAAAACATAATAATTTTTAAAAATAACAACAATAACTTAATAATCTGGCAGAGTCTTTCCAGATCCACCAATACTATTAAAATATGGATTGTATGGGGTCAAAAATTGTTGTGGCTGTGGTTGCGACTGCTGGAATTGTTGACTTCTTTTTTCGATTATTCAAATTTGTTCTTGTCGAACAAATTCACGAACATTTGGATCAGCAATACTATCCAAATTCATTAATATAATCATGTTGAAAAGATGTTGAACATGCATTTGGAGTTTTGCAATCTCGTTTTGCAATTATCGCAGGGTTGTCACGTTTTTGGAGAAAAGAAGTGTTACATGATTTATTAACTTCATGTATTATAATGCACAACATGATAATTGAGGATAAGCGTGATCTTAATATTGGAAAACTATATGCACAGCGGAAGCATACTAGAATTTTACTGCTTACATGAATAATAGATAACCAAATCGTTTATGTTAGAACACATATAATATTCTAGAACACACAAACTTACTGAAATTTAATTCAAGAATTACCTCTTGAAGCGTGATCAGGTACATTCAAGTGAATCCCCAAGATAGACAGACCTTCAAGCGAATCTACAAGATAGACAATAGTTATGGGTATGGTCTTCTACAGTGATCCCAAGTTCACATCCGAACCCTCTCAATACTTGGGTGGGCAAGTATGAATAGAAAACTAATCCCATCTTTTTCTAGGTTAGAAGAATCTCTATTTATAGAGATTTCTTCCCCAATCCAAAAAGGAGAAGAAAACACATGCCTACTCATTTTTCCCCTAAGAAATAGGATTCTGAGTTCTAGTTAAATATGGGCACTGGAGAGACCACAGAATTAATTACTGAGGCTTCCTATTATGGAAATAATTCCAAATAATTAATTTAATTATTCTTACCATAATAAATTACAAATCATTCCACTAGAAATTCGTAATTGCACTCCTCTATTTATATTTCGTAATTCCCCATTAAACACTTATGTAATTCCCCATGTTAAGATTTCATATACTAATCAATAAATCAAATTACTAACGAATTTAACTTAATGAATAATTTCCTTTAGAGCATTACTTAACTTATTTCATGTGTCGGATTCATAAATCCACTTGCAAGATTTGACACGATGAAAACTTATAAGTTTCTCAAAAATGCATATCAATCAATCTCTATAACGGGACATGGATTCCATCAACTAACTTATTATTGCACCAATATATATTATTATCATCCAACTTACCGGGCATATTGACCCATCTCAGAATCTCACCTTTTAATAAATCAAAACGATAATTAATATATACAGATCATAATAGTTATATCAGGATTAAGAATATAAGTACATTTAATAGTTTAGAGAATATGTTTTGTCAGTCAGTCTAAAACAACTATCTCTACTCGGTCCCGTTCAATACATACAAAATGCACTAGCACAAGAAGTTGGAACTATACCATTCCCATAATCAAGATAAATTACATATAATCTTGTGCTACA
>JAJOOR010031527.1:0-15472 GCA_036250505.1 Solanum acaule | reverse complement strand
ACTCCAAGTCAATATCACAAAATAATAATTATGAATTTATGAGAGATTGAAAATTAAGAGATTTTATAAGATATTAATGAAATAGTTTGTGAATTTGTGATTTAAATGAAAAAATATGGGTATATTTATAGTGTTAAGGGGTAGAGAGGGGTGGGGGGCTGTTTGGAGCCATTTTGGGGCCCAGCCCAACGGCTCTATAACGTTCAACTTTTTAAAAACAAAAAAAAAAAAATTAAATTGACCGTTGAACCGGACCGGAACCAGTTCTTACCAAACCGGATCAACCGGATAAAAATCCGGGTTCCGTTTCGATACTGGTTCCGGTACCTATAAGATCGGTTCCTTACCGGTTCAACCTGTACCGGACTAACCGGTACGGGAACTGAACCGGAACCGGATCGGACTGGACAAAAACCGATCCAATTGCCAGCCTTAAGACCAAGTGATTCTTTCCTTTAAAAAATAGACCCATAGTTGATGTTGAGTTGATATACTTCAAAATCCTCTTTGCAGCTTCCAAGTGAGGCTTTCTTGGTGAATGAATGAATCTGCTGACATATCCAACAGAAAAGGCAATGTCTGGACTTGTAATAGTCAAATACAAGAGACTTCCAACTAGAGCTCGATAGGGCTTGGGATCTAAAAGAAGTGAGCCTTCTTCACGCCTTAGCCTCATGCAAGTCTCCAGAGGTGTAGAGCACTTTTTGCTTTGTTTCACCCCAAACCTATCCACAAGCTTCTTGGCATACCCTTCTTGGGTAACAAAAATCCCTTTACTTGTGTTTGTTACCTCTAAGCCAAGAAAATGATGTAATTCTCCCAACTTCTTGATATCAAATCTCAGGGCAAGCTCTTCTTGAAGCCTTGCAACTTCACCATCAGTGTTTCCTGTTATTATTATGTCATCCACGTACAAGAGAACAACAACATGCAAATCTCCTTGTTTCTTAACAAACAAGCTAGGATCTGAATGTGATGTGGTATAGCCACAAAAATATAGATATTGAGAAATTTTTCCATACCATGCTCGTGGAGCTTGCTCGAGTCCATAAAGTGCTCTTTTTTAAGTTTGCAAACATAATCAGGATGTAAGTTAGAAACATACCCGGGTGGTTGCTCCATATAAATATCTTTGTCGAGTTCTCCATACAAGAAAACATTCTTCACGTCAATTTGCCATAGTTTCCAACCATATGAGGCTGCCATGGCTAGTACAACTCGAACTGAGATCATCTTAGCCACCAGACTGAAGGTTTCTTCGTAGTCTTCGCCATATTTTTGAGAAAAGCCTTGAGCAACCAATCTAGATTTATATCTGTCTATGCTGCCATCTGCTCTTCTTTTAATTTTGTGAACCCATTTGCAAGAAACGGGCTATACATCTCTTGGCTTTGGCACAAGGCTCCAAGTTTGATTTTTCATTAGAGCCTCCATTTCATCATCCATGGCAAGCTCCCACTCTTTGACTCCTTTAGCTTTTTCAAAATATGAAGGTTCTTTATCGTTAATTGTCCCTGCAAAGAAACAAGAATACGTACTAACAAAGTTTTTATCTCTGAAGCGAGCTGGCTTAATAATAGTTCTGTTTGGTCTTTGTGAAACCAATGTATCATCCTCTTGTTGAGTTTCTGGGCTCCCCCTTTCGCTTAGCTCCTCAACAACTGTATTATCTAGAGAAGCACTTGTGATGGGCAAGTTTGAAACTCCAGGGTTCAGTATTTTAGAACCCTCTCTTTTTGATGCAACTCCATAAGACAAGGAGGTTTCATCAAATACGACATCCCTAGAAACAACAAAACGATGAGTTTTCAGATCCATGCACTTCCAACCCTTTTTCCTTTCATTGTATCCAACTAAGATGCATTTTCTTGCCTTGGGATCCAGCTTGCTCCGTTGAGAATCAGGGATATGAACATAACAGATAAAGCCAAACACTCTTAGGTTTTTGATATTAGGCTTTTCTCCAAGCATTAATTCATAGGGAGACTTCATGTTGTTTGGAGAAAGTGGCATCGTGTTGATCACATAAGCTGCACATTTCATACCTTCAGCCCATAGGGCTTTAGGTAGATATTTGGCATGAAGCCAACTTTTACATGTCTCTGTTAAATGTCGAATCTTTCTTTCTGCCACTCCAGTTTGTTGTGGAGTATCAGCACAAGTAAGTTCTTTTTAAATGCCATATTGACGACAAAAAGAGAGAAAATCTTCAGAAGTGTACTCACCACAGTTATCTGTTCGCAACCTCCTCATTCTTGAGCCAAGATCGCCTTCAACAGTTTCCTTGAATTCTATAAACTTGTTCAAAACTTCTAACTTGTGCTTCACAAAATAAACCCATGTGAATCTAGTAAAATAATCTATAAAAATTAGCATATAAGCACAACCGAAGAACAAAGGATTTCTTGTTGGCCCCATCAAATCACTATAAATTAGCTCTAGTGGAGCAATGCATCTTGACAAGGCTCTATTAAACAGAAGACGATGTGCCTTTCCGTATTGACATCCTTCACAAATTTCTCCTCCACTGAAATTGCTCAAGTTAGGTAATCCTTTTACTAGATTCAATTTTACCATAACTTTTAATTTTTCCATGTTAAGATGCCCAAATCTAGCATGCCATAGATATGCAGTATCTATGCTACTCATCTTCTCAATATATGAATTAGAGGCAGATAAAACATATAAATCATTAACTCTCTTACCAGTATGAATGACATTTGCCTTGAGTTCTTTGATATTTCAAAGGAACTTCACATCATGTGGGACAAATAGGAGATAACTTCCTGCATCCACGACATTTGCAACGGAAAATAGATTTTTCCTCAACCCTGGAACATGAAACAAATTGTTGAGAGTGACTAAGTCTTCCTGCTTCTCATTGATGACGACCGTGTCATCCTTCTCTACGTGATGAACTGTATTATCTGTTGTTACAATGACATCACGCCCATTATATTTATGGAAGTCAAAAAATTTAGATTCATCATTTTCAGTAAGATGATGCCCACATCCTGAATCCACGATCCAGTCTCTTTCAAAATTAATGGATGTCATTGCGTCTATTGCTCGAGTTTCAGCTACGAAACACTTTCCCCAGTCTTCTTCTCCCTCAACAACTTTCTCAGTTTGAGCCATATTGCTTTCCTTGGTTCGACAAAATCTTTTTATGTGTCTGATTTTGCCACACTAATAACATTTGAAAGTCTTATAGTTATTGGTAGACTCTCCCTCATTTCCTAGCGGAATTGAACAACTTTGGAATTGAGAGTGTGGCCTATCTCTTAATGTTTTTCCTTTAAATTTTCTCTTGTCGGCTACAAGACCATCTCCTTCTTCATCTTTGACAAACACACTAGCCAACTTCTCTACTAGTAATTCCTGTGACAACAACAAATTTTCAAATTCCTCCAAGGATGGCTGTTGAGCCCATCCTTGAATCGACCTCACAAATGGAATATATTCAGGTTTCAACCCACGAATGACTATTCTTCTCATTCATGCTTTAGAAATAGCCTCATCTGGATTCGATAAACATATCTCAGAACATAAGTTCTTAATCATTAAAAAATACTCGGAGATAGAAAGATTACTTTGAGTGGTGTTAGCCAATTCATTCTCCAATATCTGCAGCCGAGCTTCATTCTTCTTGTTGAACAAGAGATCGAGGGTCCTCCATATTTCATGTGCTAATTTACACTTTATAATATGATCAAATAAACCGGAGGAGATTGTCCTCTTCAGAATGAACTCCGCCTTCGCATTAATCTGCTTCCACTTTTTGTATGCGCTACAATTTCCCGGTCCTTTATCAGGAGGACTTGTGTCATTCCTATTAACAACATCCCACAAATCCTCTCCCACAAGGTATGCTTCCATACATGTCTTCCATACCTTGTAATTGGACTGAGTCAACAACTCTATCTCCAGTCCATTAACACGATCGCTAAAATACATCTACAAAAACTAGTTGAATCTACCACCAACCCAATCTTGAAATAACACCCGCAAGCCAATCTACGGCTATGGCTCTTATACCATGTAGAGAATAGCAGAAGAAAAGTATAATTTGGGAAGCCTTCTGCTAGCCCAAGATCGTTAAATAAGATTAAAAGATTCAACTAAAGAAGAAGAGGAAGCTAGAAAGTTAAAGAAAGAATTTGGAAAGAAGAACTTTGTAGTGGAAGAAGACTCTTTAATTGCTTTGACTTTCCCTTGAATACAAATGTACAAGGCCATCCCTTATTTATACTTATCTATGGATGGTTCTAGAAACTCTTCTAGATACATCTACAAGAAGTTCTAGTGAACTTATCTTCTAGCAATTACTCTAAATAGCTAGATATTTCTTCAAGGCAACTACTCTAAAATATCTAGATATTTCTTCAAGACAATTTCTAAGTTTCTACACTAGGACATTCTAGACAAAATCTATGTTATTCAAAAAATCATCTTTAACTTTTTTCTCACTGAAAACATTAGTTCCTAATCCTGAACTGGATTCAAGGTGCTCTTTACTAGAGTTGCTCGTAGTTTAATGAGGGAGAGTATGTATAAGTTGGAGAGTGCAGAGTCACAAGATCCAAAACATGCCAAGTAAATCCAAGAATATTTTGTATTATGCTTTCTATTCACACCAAATAAAAGAAAGGGGAAATGGAGAAATTACAGGGATAGAGCAGTGATAAATGACAAATGGAAGAAATGAAAATGAATGAAGAGAAACGTAAGACTTTGATGATTTGGGCACTTAAAAGAGTAAAACATGGTATAATATAAGGGTTGGTTAATCAACACGAGTTCCATGTATTCACAAACATAAGCGCTAAGGGATAAATTGCTAGCGAAAAGTCAACCGAACACAGTGAAAAACCACTGGCTGACAGATACATGCACTGGGAAGAAATATTTACCAAAAAGCTAGGCTTCTTAAATGGCTTGAATTTCAAAAAAAAATGTGGGATATGATCAGTGTGCATTGGAAGAAATGATTACCAAAACTTACGCTAAAAGTAGAAAGTTGTAGTTAAGTAGATTCGGTCTTTCAGAGAATTCTGAAGTATAGAGATTTACCTAATCATCTACTACTATTACTAACAACAACAAGTGGGGTGTGCGAGGGTGAGATGTATTTACACCAAAAAGTATTTTTCCTTTCATGAACCTATTGGATATCTGACACATTCAAAGTAAATCATTGAGGAGTTACATTTACATTGACAAATAAAAGGGAGAAAAAGGTAAGTAAAATTGCTAGACAAAGGTTAACTGGAATGTCTACCAGCTTTACAGTCCCATGAACCATGATCTTGCGTAACTGAAAGCATTAGTTCCTAATCCTAAACTGGATTCAAGGTGCTCTTTACTACTGTGCTCTTTACTACTGTGCTCGTACTTTCTGAATAAAAGAACTAGGTAAGAAAGAGACACGCAAAAAATCCATTTCTACTTCTCAGTTCAATGAGGGAGAGTATGTATGTATAAGTTGGAGTGTGCAGAGTCGCAAGATCTAAAACATGCTAAGTAAATCCAAGAATATTTTGTAATTATACTTTCTATCAGTGATAAATGACAAATGGAAGAAATGAAAATGAATGAAGAGAAACGTAAGACTTTGACGATTTGGGCACTTAAAAGAGTAAAACGCGGTATAATTAATGTGAAACTCCAAGAGCTCCTTTGGTCGTCCACAAGACCTAAAGTTGTAGACCAAATCAGTCAATTGCCGGATGCTCTTCTCCTTCACACTCTTATACCGACTGATCAAACACTCATAACAACAGCTCTCTCAAAAAGGTGGCGCTATCTCTGGAATTGACTTGATACCTTTTGTTTTAGTACTTTTAATTACCATGAATGATATGTATCCTATGTTCATTATGTATTAGGTTATTCCGTTTCGTCCAAAATAAAAAAATCCAACTTGATAGCCTTGAGCCGGATGCACACAGGTGGAAAATATGAAACTCCAGTTAGTTTCTGACGAAGAGGTTTGTGCATTGCCCGAATGTTTATGTACTTGTTCATCGTTTATAACACTAATTTGGGATTTTGATGCTAATGTGTCCATAGCATGAAAGTCTCTAAATACATAAAATTGAAGTGGATAGTGTTATCCAATGACCATATTGTGAACTTACTGTTGGGTTGTCCTGCATTAGAAACTATGGAATTAGCTTGTTTTAAAGATTTTAGTCGC
Organism: Solanum acaule; assembly: GCA_036250505.1. Lineage (NCBI taxonomy): Eukaryota > Viridiplantae > Streptophyta > Magnoliopsida > Solanales > Solanaceae > Solanum > Solanum acaule. The sequence continues at coordinate 9,273 of JAJOOR010031527.1, read as the reverse complement.
ATGGAAATCATGTCTTCAAAATTGAAGAGACTGAATTTGATATCATACAATGATGATGAAGAAATTGATCATTCCTTGGAAATTGTTGCCCCCTATCTTCATCATTTGGAAACTTCAGGAAGTCTTCATGGTCTCAAGTGTAGGCTAGTAGACATATATATATCCTCCATGGTTAATACTAAGCTTACGTTTGACATTACATGTATCAAAGACATGTAACATGCGATATAATATTGGATTTCTTTGATGGATGTAATGTCGAACATAAGCTTAGTATTAACCTCAGATGATATGGCTACAAGCCTACACTTCAAAACATGATGACTTCCTGAAATCTCTAAATAATGTACTATAGGAGACAATAATTTCCACGAAATGATCAATTTCTTCATCATCATTATATGATATCAGATTCCTCTTCAATTTCGAAGACCTAATTTCAAAGCGACTAAAATCCTTAAAACGGAATGATTCCATAGTTTCTAACAGAGAGCAGTCCAACAATAAATTCACAATATGGTCTTTAGATAATACCACCTACATCAATTTTACACTATACAGAAACTTTCACGTTATAACCACATGGACATCAAAATCTCAAAGTTAGTATTATCAAACGAATGTGTATAAACATTCATGCAATGCACATATCTCTTCTTTAGAAACTGACCGAGTTTCGACATTTTCCCTTTATCAAAGTTGTCAAGTTGAATTTTTTTAATTTGGGAGAGAAACAGAATTACTTAAGCCATAATCAACCTAGGATACATATCCTTCGTGGTAATTAAAGTTACTAAAAGAGAAGATATCAAGTAAATTTCAAAGATAAAGCTACCTGTTTGAGAGAGCACTTGTTACAGATATCTGATCCCGTTAGAATAATAGAGAGACTGTGAAGAAAAAGAGCTTCAGGCAACTAACTGATCGGTCTACCGTTGTTCCTTTTCGCCGGATTCCATGACTGGATTTTGGTTACAGCTGTTGTTTCTTCTATTTTCTCAGCCCGAATCCATGGTTTGTTGTTGGTCTACAAATGTTGTTTCCTTTATCTTCTCGCCGGAATCCATGGTTGTTTTTTCGGCATAAGATGCGTATGTGAAGGAGAAGAGCGATCCGGCAACTGATTGATCGATCTACAGCTGTTGTTTGCCGGAATCCAGAAATGCTTAAAAGGTATCGCCCCCCTTTCCCTTCAGTTTTAACTTATGCACAAATGAGCCAATTGAGTGATATATTGGCATTAATTTGGTACACTTTTGATCCAATTTTGATATAATTATTTAGACAAAATGCTTTTAAATTATGTGAAATTGAACAAAGTAATTCTTAATATGTATTTATTATTAATAATTTAGTCTATAAATATTCATACTGATACTTAATGGGTCAAAAATGTTATTTTCCTGATAAATATTTTTTTTTTTTCTAAAAACACATTTTATTCCTGATAAAATATTCTTTTTAAAGAATGTTATTTGGTTTATTTTGTTGCACTCCCCAAAGCACTAAACAGCCAAAAGTCCTTAAGAAAAAATATCTCTCTATTGCTGGCATTTTGTGTAAATTTTGTACTTACATTGATTCAATCTAGACTCGAATCCTTCAAGGAAAATAAGACCCAAAGCATTGAACTGGCTAATGAAGAAGAAGAAGCTGGAGGAGGTTCGGGACCAAACCGGCTAATAATTAAATAAAGATTGAAGACAATATTATGTTTAAGAAAAGGGTGCTACACGTACTATCTATGTCCTAGCAGCGTGAATCCGGATTAGTTAGCTCAATGGGTATACTTATGAAACTTGTCTTGCACAAAGTTAAAAAAACAATGATCTTCATGTTCCTATCAATGAATTAGATGATACATCATTTTTTTTAACAAAACCTTTCCAATATGAAATTTCCATATGTTCATAGATGGATTATTTTACACCACGAATTCAAGATTATCTTAATAAAAACTGAAGGTACTTTCGTAATAATGAATTAGACAGATTTTCTTAATTCTAGTTCAAGTTTTGGTAAAAATGGTGAATGTTGCCTAAAAAAGTTTGAATTTGCAGTGCCTTAAATATTTGCAGAAGGAATCACTTTTCATTTGGAAATTACTCATGAAATTGTACACCTAAAAATGGATATATTAGAGTTCGGCAAAAATTATGTAAAGATTCTCGTTTCTAAGCAAAACCACAAACAACACTTTTGATTTTGCCTTTTAAAACATATATTAGATTAGCTGTGCTAATTGATTAACATATGCCATCAAAGTGAATAAAGAAAATGCTTCATAAGGAATCAAGATACCATAACATTTGGTATACCACAAGGTAATTCCAATAGTAATTAGTTACAAACATACATAAGTTAAGGATTCCTTGAGTAGTTTATCAGAAACTCAACATTTTAGTATCTTGAGACATGAAACGACTAGTAGTGAACTCATGGAAAGCTCACTCCCAGAAGATAATCTCAGATTTGGTGGACGATCTTGGACAACCTAACAATTTGTCAGCCAATCGAGATAAATATTGGGATAGACAGTTCATTGAACATGTCACGCACCTTCTTCTCTTTGATATGATAACAAACTTCTCCAAAACCAGTGCATTCAATAACAGAAATTCTAAAAGTTTGGAAAGCTTTTCAAAGCCCCATTTGACATGATCTTTCAAGCACCGCTCCGGGGAGATGACAATCTTAACCTCCTTGAGGTTGTGAAACTCAACGATTGAAACTCCACTCAGCAAATCCATATTATGTCCTTTGGCCAAATCAAGTAACTCAGAGTTGCAGCGGGAATTGACAAGAAAGTCGACGGACCAATCATCTAACTGGAGACAAAATATAATCAAGACCAAATGCAGTCAGATCAAATGAAATTGCACAAATGTGACAAAAACTTCAACCAAATGAAAAGATGTAAAAAGAAGAGATAATTTCCAGGAAGTTACCACCGTAGTTTCCAATTCTATGCTGATTGTTTCCACATGTGGCGAGGCTCTCAAAAGACCAGCTACTCCGTACAAATTAAACTTTTTTCATATGCAACACCAGCGTTAGATATTTGCAATTCAATTCTGAAACGGGAAGCCCTTTGAATTGCAACATGCACATGACCTAGTGCAGTAATCCCAATGAAACTAGTAAATAATGGAGAAAGCAATAACAACAAAAGGGAAGTAATTCACAAATCTAATTGTCTAAACACAACTCTAAGAAACATCAATGTAAGGACTTTCGAGTTAAAGACAAACCTGTGTGAACCAAGTTCCAAATGTTAGATCAGTTGCATAAGATAACTCTTGAAGATTATCTTGGACGAGGGTATATACTACTTGATGATAGTCATGGCAGCAGTACTCTTCCACATAAATACTTGGGAAGTCTACGATACAGGCAATGCTGAAAATAAGCTTAGCATTAACTACAGAAGACACATCAACCAGCCTACACTTGAGATCTATTCCTGATATTTCCAAATGTTGAATATACGGGGAAAGAATTTCTAAGTCTATCTCGATTTCCAGCAAATGTAAGATAATTTTTCAACTTTAGTGTCTTTAATTTTAGAGAATTAATTTCCAGGCAACGGAAACCAAAATAGCTATATAATTCCATTGTTTCCAATGCAGGACAGCGTGACAGTAATTTCACCATATCATCATCGGTTAGCTTCAAATGCCCCAACTTTATACTCTTTAAAGAGTTCCACGCTATGACTGCTTTATTAAGGTCACAAATTTGAACATCTAAAGTTATCAACGACGAACATGTGCAGAGAGATTCAGGCAATGTGAACCTATTACTATACTGAGACCACAACACAACATTTTCCACTTGTCTTTCAACAGCAAAACTAAAACAACGACCGATTAGAGTTTCATACTCAGGCCTGAAACTGCAGTCTGATAGACGCAAGTAAGTTAAGTCGAGTTGGAACTTTATAATTTTGGAAGAGAGGGAATGTGCTAATGCATTATGAATAAAGGATAAATCTTCTCTTTCCCGGCAAGTGAAATTGAAGCTATGAATTAAAGTGAGGAGACGCCGCCACGTTGTAGAAACTAGACAAGTTCTGAAAGCATCCTCTGTTGGGAGAAGTTTGAGAATTTGAACGAGGAGTGGATCCGGCAACTTATTCATTGGTGCTTCTTCCTCAGTTACCTTTTGTTTCTTCAGATTTGTCAATTCCATGATCCGGCAACTTATTGATTGCTTTCTTTGTTTTTATCTCGGCAATAAAATGCTTTGACAAATCTTCTATATATGTATGTATACACACTATCTTAAAAGTCACGATCTTCAGAATTTGAATTAAAAGTTAAATTACTTAAATGCCCCTCTTATAAAAACAGGGGCCACTTCAGCAAATTCGTAATGTTTAGAAGAAGAGTTGCCACTGTGTCTTGAAAATCAGAGTTGTATTTCTTCGTTATTGTAATTTTCTCAACATTTAGTTTATTTCTCAACATTGAAAGTATGAGTGGAGTGGGGCTTTTACTCTTAAGAAATTAGTAGTAATTTAGATATGCGTGGAGTTGCATTAGAAGAAGTTTAATTTGTTCGGAGCAGCACAGAGACACTTAACATAGACATGGATATTACATATCATTATCATTTCTCAACTTCATATAGATTTGTTGGTCCTGATTATATTCTGTCTCCAGTTTGATGGTTCCTGGTGCCAATTTGAGTCAAATTATTTGGCCAAAGGGGGGGACCCTACCTCAAGAACGTCGACTCTTCTGGATGTGCTTGAAGGATCATTTTAAACATGGTTATGACAAATTTTTCAAAATTTCAGAATGTAACTGTTTTGGAGAAGTTCATTCTCATGTCAAAGATAACAAAGTGCGAGAGTTGTTCAATGAACTGAGTCGTTCAAAATTTCAGAATGTAACTGTTTTGGAGAAGTTCATTATCATGTCAAAGACAAGAAATTGCGAGAATCGTTCAAAATTTCAGGATACCGTGGGCATGCAGATACATGTAGTCATTTATCTCCCAACAAATTTCTTCTTATTATTAGCAGGTCGATATTTTTACCACTTGATCTCCTACCAGAGTTTGGCCTCTAACTTTGAGCAATACTCGACGCCATTTAAATGATGATTTAGGTGTACCATTAAATTTCTTTCACTGTGACACCAAAACGATTAATGGATGATAACTATTATTGCCACAAACAAATTGAAAAAGAATCAACACAAATCCACATATATTAAAGCTGATCAGAATAACTATAACTTAATACAAGCACTGGGAAGAAATAATTACCAAAAAGCTAGGCTAAAAGTGGAAATTTTTAGTTGAAAGATTCAGTCTTTCAGTGATTTCTTAAATGGTGAATGGCTTAAATTTCGAAAAAAAAAAAGTGGGATATGATCAGTGTGCATTGGAAGAAATGATTACCAAAAACTTAGGCTAAAAGTAGAAAGTTTTAGTAAAGTAGATTCAGTCTTTCAGAGAATTCTGAAGTACAGAAATTTACCTAATCATCTATTACTAACAACAGCAAGTGGGGGTGTGGGAGGGTTTTATGTATTTACACCAAAAAGTATTTTTCCTCTCCTGAACCTCTTGGATATTTGATGCATTCAAAGTGAATCATTGAGGAGTTACATTGACAAAATAAAATGGAGAAAAAGGTAAAGCTGAAATGGAATGTCTACCAGCCTTATAGTCCCATGAATCATGATCTTACGGAACTGTAAGCATTAGTTCCTAATCCTGAATTGGATTCAAGTTGCTCTTTACCATATAGTTGCTCATACTTTCTGAACAAAAGAACAAGAACTAGGTAAGAAAGAGACACACACACAAAATCCATTTCTACTTGTCAGTTCAATGAGGGGGAGTATGTATAAGTTGGAGTGTGCAGCGTCACAAGATACACTTGGCCTGGCTTACTTACTCAGCGGAAGACTCTAAGCATTATTACAATTATCAAATGCACTTACTCAATTGTTTAATAAAATAACTTAGAATGTTTAAAAGTCAACATTCAACTTGGCCAAAATGGCAACTCAAGTCTCAACTTAACTGAAAAAGAAAGTAAAGACTTATGAACTAACATCAACTAACTCTGTCTATGAAGTCTCTAAACAACTGAGATGGACTTCGGGACATGACCCACGACATCCTAATGAACTAAAATACTGAAAGCAATAAAAAGGATCCTCCGAAAAGCTAGGAGGCTCACCAACTAACTCTGAGTGCTCAACTGGATCAACGATGCGCTGGATGCTGATCCTGGTTACCTGCGTCTGCATCATAAGACGATGCAGGCCAACTGACATCAGTACATTGAATGTACGAGTATGTGAGTTGGAATGCTAAACATAACTTTAGCTTGAAAAGAATCTGAAAGAAACACTTACCTTGACTCTTCTCAACTCATGAATAACTTTACTCAAAATAAAGCAATGAAACACATGCAATATATGAAAATCTTTATTAAACAGTAAAAGCAACTTAGTTTGTTAAAGAAAATGCAATAACAAACTCAACTTTACTCATATAATAAAGTAATATAATTTATGTGAGAGTTTCTCTAACCAACAACCACCACTATGAGCCTAAGTGGTGATACAGCGTCTTTCCCACGCTGCCAGAACTGTCATATACTTTGTTGTCATATAGAACGCTTAACTAAGTGGATCTACTAGTATATGCTAAAAGCATCTTATGGAGTCATCTAAAAAGTATGAACATTTACTACCCATGACGGCTACATGGTTTATAGGGGTTGTGAGTTATCTGAACTCTCCCCCATATTGGTGCTCAATACTACTCCCAAAATACTCAGCTCATATGTTTAAAAACATAACTTCTTTCTTTGGTTTGAGATAATTCCTCAAAAACTTAGCTTAAAACCTCTCTTGGAAATCTCAGTTTCCTTTCTTGCTCAAATGTGAAAACATTTTAACTCTTTGGGAATATTAGTTCCCGTATAATCTTTGAAAAATGAACTTTACTCTTACTCTTTACTGAAAACTAGCTCAAAGGCTCTTTTGGAAATCTCAGTTTCCTTTCTTGTTTAAATGTGAAAACATTTACTCTTTGGGAATACATAGTCCCGATATACTCTTTTGAAGAAATGCACTTCAAACTTTACTCTTTACTCAACTCAAAACTCAAGTCTTTAAACAAAGTTAAAACATTTGTAAAAGACTTTTGGAAAACTTTATAAACTTCTTTTAACTTGACTCTTGACTTCTCTTGACTTGACTCTTAACTTCTATTGACTTGACTCTTAACTTTCTTGACTTGACTCTTAACTTCTCTTGACTTTGACTCTTAACTTCTCTTGACTTGACTCTTAACTTCTCTTGACTTTGACTCTTAACTTCTCTTGACTTGACTCTTAACTTTCTTGACTTGACCTCTTAACTTCTCTTGACTTGACTCTTAACTTTCCTTGAATTGAATTATGGATTCAAGGATTGTGATTTGTGATAGGAAAGATCTCATTATGTTTAGGAATGATTTTAGATAGCTAAACATGAGAAATGATCAAGAAATCACCGCATGGAAGCTAGTCCGCGACGCAGAGGTGTATTTAGATTTTGGTCGCGAAAATACTTTTTGAGGTAGAACGGTCCGTGTGACATCTTGCAAGTTGATAACTATCAAGGCTTAAAATTTGGAAATAGTCATTTTGGAAAGAACTAAAAATCTGGAAAATTTGGTCAAGTATGGGGAAAAGTGAGTTTTTGGCCAAATTGGAACAGTCATAACTTTTAACTCAGGATGATTTAGGTGTAGTTCCAGTTATGTTTGCAAATTTCGTGGAATGATCTTTCCAACACTGCCGAGTTTACCCGATTCCGAGTTCGTATGAGGGAGTTATGCCCTTTGGAAGTTGGGCAGTTGGCAGGGAAGTCCGTCCGGAAATTGTAAGGGTATTTTGGTCTTTTCCCTAATCAATTGTTTTGGTTATATTAAGGGTTTAGACTGATTTTTAGATCAGTTTTTCCCTTTTTAAAAGAGTGAGAGTAAGGGTTTATGAGTGAAGAGGAGAAGAAGAGAAAGAGAAGATCAAGCAAGGTTTCGTCAAAGATCGTCGTGGATATCATCGAGGGTGATCCCTACTAGGTATGTGAGTTCATAGTGTTGGGTTGGTTCTTTCCCCCACACGCCAAACTCTTTTTAATTCCGAGAACAGATTGATTGTGTTTGTTGAAGTTGTTAGTTGTAATTGTTGAAGTTGTTGGTTGTGGTTGTGTTGAAGTTCTTGTTGATTTGGGACATGTTTCTGGTTGTGTTTGTGAGTTGAAATCTATTGTATGTTGAGGGGTTTATGATTCTAAGTGTTTGGGGCTGGATCCATTAAAGTTAAGGAGGTTTAGAGTTGGAAAAAAAGAAGGAGAAAAGTCAAGTTTTTAAGGAAAAGGGTTGGGGCGTCGCGCCAGCCAGCGCGCCCCAAAAGGGGCTCTGAAGCCCAGCCCTTGGGGCGGCGCGCCTAGCAGAGCGCCCAGCAAGACCCTCTGAGGTCTGAAGGCTGGCGCTCCGCGCCTCTCAAAGCGCCAAGGACGCCAAGTTTTCCCATTCTTTCCCCACTTTTTCATACATGTTCCTTGGTAATATACCAATGTTTTATAGTTGTTTTCAACACTCTAAGGTACATTTAAACCTCCCGAACTCATCCATAAACATAAGAACATTACCCTTGAATTCATAACCCAATTCGAGGAAAGTTTGGATCAAAGTCAAGTGAAGTTAAAGCCAATCTTAGAAGTTAAGAAGTAAGTCCAAGCAAGTCTTTAAAGTTGTTCAAGAGTCTTTATTGAACGTTTTAACTTCATTTTAAGGATCAAGTTTCAAGTCAAGCAAAGAGTATCGAGTTTTAAGTTAAGTCAAGAGTATAAAGTTGAGTTCATTTCTCAAAAGTTATTAGGGAACTATGTATTCCCAAAGAAGTTTTAAAGAAATGTTTTCACATTTAAACAAGATTGGACACTGAGATTTCCAAAGAGCCTTCGGGCTAGTTTTCCATAAAAAGAGTTATCGCTTTCTAAATGAAGCAAGAGAGGAAACTGAGATTTCCAAGATAGCCTTTGAGCTAAATTTTGAGTAATTATCTCAAATCAGCAGGAAGAAGTATGTTTTTTTTTAAACATAAGAGCCAGTATATTTTGGGAATAGTATCGAGCACCGAGTTGGGGGAGCGTTCAAGGAACCCACAACCCCCATAGAACCATGTTAGCCACCATGGGTAGAAAAGGATCATACTTTTTAGATGAATCCTTTTCCAGATAGACTAGTGGATCCATT
>JAJOOR010031526.1:0-17617 GCA_036250505.1 Solanum acaule | reverse complement strand
TGTGGATGTAAATAAGTTTTTTTTTATTCCGCACTATTTTCATTATTGAATGCAATGAATGACTATGTGGCTCGTATAAGACCCCTTCGGGGTCGAATACGCCATGTTACGACTAGGGGGTACTCTCGGGTCGTGACACTAACCATCATTTATAATTCATCTTCTTGTTCGTATTCTTTTCATAGTGGGAATAAGCTTTAACCGACATAGACCGTGTGAGCTTAACATGGAATCCGGTGTTGCCCGCATCGAAAAGGTTTGTCCTACTTGCCTAAGGTAAGACCATGACATGTTAGGTTTTAGGTGGATCCACTAGCTAAAGACCGGGGGCACAAATTTTATGGGACAAGGAGATTGCTACTAGAAACCCGCCCTTTCTGATGGAGGAGCTTCCATCTCATAAGATTACTTCTAGAAACCCACTCTTTCTAATGGAGGAACTTTCATCTCTTATTCAATATCCACTCGCTGCTAAGCATAATTCCCATGGAATACATAGTAAGTCTTAACAGAAGTTCATATTCATGGAAGAATGTCTTGACACTCCATCCAACATAATTCATAAGATAGCTCATAGATTCAATAGGTGAGAATTGCCTTTCAACCTTAGAATCATCAAGTTTGTGAGGAAACCTTTCACATCATACCATATTCATATCATGAAGGTGTACATGAGGATAATCATCCAGCAACCCAATAATTAGATCATAGTCATATTCACTTTACTCACAAAGTGTTCTAAAGACATATACATAAACCTCATAATCATGCATAATTCTCACGCTTTGCCTTTCAAGGACCATAAATCACATTTAATACACACATCTAGAATTACTACATTAGACATGGATAATAACATGATTCAATTAATCAATTCACAATTCTATAACATTCTACTTGCATCAATCAATACCCACACTTTGAGATCCAATTTGGGAAATTAAGGGAATTCATGGATTCTTGGGAGTTTTATCATAAAACCATATAAAATCATCAATATATACATAATAAAGTATAATTGAATCATTAGAACAAATTCAAAAGGAATCCATGAGATTGAAGTCAAACCCTAACTTTTGAGGAAGTTACTACTTTTGAAATTTAGTTTGGAGGGACTCCATGGATGAAAACTATCCAATGATGACTACCATACCTTAGTTATAATTCTCCAAAGAAATGTAAAAGAGGTAAAAATCAATACCAATATCAGTTTCCATCAACTGGGTATGAAGAATTAAGTCTTAAAACACGTCAAGAGTGAAGAATCTTCGAGACCCACGTCCAATTTCTTGGAGTTGAAACACTTTGAATCTTCAAGGTCTTAGAACAAAGTCTCCAAAACCGTCTAAAACTTGAAATTGAAAATATTCTAAGTCTGAATAATAAATGTTTATGACTTGATACTAAGTTAACAATTTAAACAAGTATTTATAGTGTTTGAAAATTTGTGCTGTAGCGGATCACTCAGCGCAGTTAGTCGGGATCGCTGATACACTCGGTGATCCGCTTTTTGGTCGATTTCATCGCCTTCTTGATTTAGCCTTCAACATTTTCGCGGTTTGAGTCGTTGGGCGATATAGTACTGCTTTGTGGAACTACTGGGCGACACGTCGACTGCTTCATTTCATCGCCAACTTGATCTTTCCCTTCAGGGCTCAGCACAATGGAACAATAGGCGATCTCCAGGCCGATCGGTGACTCGCCAACTGGGCTCGGCGATCTTCAACCCTTCATTTCTTTGTTCTTTTCAGCCGCCTTGTTCCTTCTTGCCAAGTCGTGTCCATGCTTTGCCTCAAACTCCAAATACCTGAAACTTAAGGGTTTTCATCAGATATTGAGACAAAATATGCATTTGAGGACACTAATTCTATCAAAATATAGCCCTAAATGAGTCCAATTTGTGGACTCATCAACACCCCTAACTTAAACTTTTGCTTGTCCTCATGTAAATCTCAAGTTTAGCAGTTCAAAAAGGATGTCTCAAACAGTGCTACACAAGATGCGATCATGAATGTACACAACAAGACTCAATTTACTCAAGCAAGGATCAATTGTGTACCCAAAGATTCAAGTTGTGACACACCATTACCAAAGATTCTCAAGCTCGCAATACTTGTTTCAAATGCAAGTTCAAGCTCAACAAAAGTATTCGAATGCCCTCACACAAAGGATGATTCCATTTCCACACACAAAGGTTTAATTATATAAAGCTTCAAAATCAAATGCAACGCTCACACTCAAAAAGAAGAACACAATGCATGCTTTCACCCATAGGTTTGCCCATATTTTCCAATCGACATTTGTTTCAGCTCACTCAAGATAAAAAAAAAAGGTCTTTACAAGGCTTGTAACGGGGCTGAGTGCAAATGTATGTTCATTTAGGCTCAGTGACTTTCATTCTCATGAAATGTGGTGCTCACAACACTTCCTTTCCTCTTCTTTCATCAATTTCGTTAGTGCTCATAAGTCATCCCATTATTCACTGTCCATGGATTGTTTGGAACCCCATTCCTTTTGTATTTTATTCCACAACTCTTCTTTTTTTCTCTTTTTTTTTTTTTTTGTATGGAGGGATTCCATTTTTCTCAGCACCATGGGTTAAATGAGACTTTCCTTGCACTTCTTGACCTGTCCTTATCCTTTCACCACACCCCCAACTTAGGCTTTTGACATAAGTTGGCTATTCAATCAACCATAAATAAAGAGGATTTTAGGTAGTGGATTAAGAGAGGTCTAGTTTTCATCAAGTTTCTTCCAAAGAAAGATAAGGCTCAAGGGGTGTTAAAAAGAGGTTCGCACACTCATAAGGTAGGTCACAAAAGAGGTATATGTCAAATTGGCTCACACTCTTCGAAGTTGCCTAAGATCATATCAAGAGATAGCCTTACTTAGTCGACCGAACCAATGGGGAAAACTCTAGGTGTTGTCATGCATGGTTCACAGTAAGCTCATCACACAAGGCATCGACACTAAAGTCAAACAAGACTCTACACTTTCGCTAGTGTGCAACGTTCATCGCAAGATAATCGATTTAATACATTGCTAATCACAACGAGATGCAAAGAGTTCAAATATTGTCTAAGCAACTTCATTTGGTCTCATTTTAGCCATACATTCATGTTCGTTCAATTGAGCACTATTTGAGTCATCGATATTGATCAAAACTGAGACTCAAATTTGCTAAAGAACAACCACTATCAAGTACATACAAGAGGTGGCAAAAATTTCGGAAGGGTCAAAATCATTTGCAATTTAAAACAAAATAAGCCACAAGCTCAAACACCCACGAATAGCAGTGTATAGCATAATTATAGATTTCAACCCAAAAATCACAAAACAAATATGCACAAAGGTGGACCTCACTCCACCACAAACAAAAATCATTTGTCCTCAAATGCAAATAACATTATACTCAGAATTTAAAATAAAGAAAGACGGAGAGGGGAGTAAAGAGGGGATCTTGTCTACACAGTCGCTCCGTCTGTCTCGGTATTAATGACAGATGTCTCATCCTGATCGTGGGCATCACTGCCCGAGGTCACCTCAAGGGGAACAACAGTGCCAGATTGACCAAGGTTTGTTGAGTGTGAGTCTGCCAGAAAGACATGCACCGCTCTGCAAAGTCCCGTGGCCTATGAAAGAATATTAGGGTCCAGTGTAATGGTTTTCCTGGCAGAAGTGGGCTTCTTGCCCTTGCCTTTCCCAGTAGTTGTGGGTAGTTTCGAAGTTTTTCCTTTCGACGTAACTGCATCCTCCTTTATCACAATCCATTTGGACTTCTCTTGAGCTGGCATTATTCTTTCGGTAGCTTTAGGTTTAGTCATGTCTGCAAAGTCTTGAAGAGAAGTTAGAAAAACTTAAATAAAAGCAAAGCAGAACATTTGCAGACAAACTCGCCAAACCAGATGGCAAATCGCTGAATTTCTTAGGCGAGCTAGATCGATCTCGCCAAATAAATTAGCTCTAAAACTGCAGCAATAATGCGATAGGGGGACTACTTCGATGGGTTGCCAATAGCTTTTGGCGAAAAAAGACAGGTCCGCTGATAGTTCCAAAGCACAAAAGCTAAGGGGCGCAGACAAAGGGAGAAAGAGAAGAGTTTCAGCAAATCGCCGAATGCTTTTGGCGACATCAAGCTTCTCACCGAAAGTTACAGAATTAATCATTAAATAAAGAATGAAATAAAATACAAGATGGGGACATTAGGTGAACCGCCGAGTGGCTCGGCGAGCTCGACCCGACTCGCCAAAAGGCCCAATGTGCCTATTTTCAACCCAACGTCTCGAATCTAACCCTGTAACCCGCGAAAACAAAATCAAATCATGCACTAGTTAAATTAAGGTAGGACCCATAACACCCATCACCTTGGAACACTTAGACTTCTTCCGGTTTTGCCAAATTTGGCCATTTGATGACAATTGCCCTTAAGAAGGGTGTTACCTTTTGTATGATTGAGCAATATACGTCAATTAGCGCAAACACAGGCTACTTAGACTTCACCCAACCAATCCAAACAACATGCAAACACGACCTCATAAAATTTCATCAATCAAAAAGCATAAATTGACAAACATTTTGACTATCAAACCAATACGGGCAAGATTATTAACTTAAAATAGGCATTTAAACATTCTAATCCTATTAGAGAGGCCCATCACATGACAATACGATATGATCATTGCAAATGAGTACAAAATTTTTGAAAGTAAATTCGGGATTCGGAAACCAACCTTAGATGCCAATTACAATAGGATTGAAATGCTAGGCGGCAAAGAAATCCTAGTTCCGAGCACCAATTAACAACCAAAATAATTATTGAAAGCAATAATATTGAAAATACTAACTTGGTGTGAGTTTTTGAAGCTTAAAAGCTAGGGAAAGAGAAGAGTTTGAAACTCTAAACTCTTTGGCCATATATAACCGTCCAGTTTGCATCCATTCGACGACGTTAGTCGCGTCCGCTGATCCACTCGGTGACGTGCTGAATGGTCACTTACCCCACCGATTTCTATAGGACCTTTATTTTCTTGGCGGTTAAGACGACGGTCTTAAACGTGGTCACCAACTCGCCAAACTGCTCTTGAGCTCGCCGAGTTTTATAGGCTTTGTGTTGAGCCATACGGCGGATCAAGTCGGGTACGATGACCTCTTCGGCAATACGCTGACTGGACCATTTGCTCACCAATCTGCATTCTCTAAACACTTTCTGCATTTAAACCTGCACAACCAACACACCATTATTTACAAAAACAAAACTAAAGGATTTAAGACCTTGGGTTGCCTCCCAAGAAGCGCCTTAGTTAACATCGTGGCCCGACATAAGTCTTTCCTCACTCTCCATCATTGGGGTTGGCCCTAGTGTTACCAGGTAACCCCAATAGTTCAGTTGAGTGGAGAGGAGGCACTACATAACTCATGAGTGTCCTGATCAGCTGGATAGATCTAGAATGAGAGCAAAATCATCTGATTCAACTCTTCAATATTCTCCTTCATCTCTTCCAGCACTCGATCTTGTTCGGTGATCTTTTGGAGAATGATTTGTAGTGTGTCCTCAACACTATTGTTCTCCTGTCTCTAGACATTTTCCTCTCATGAGGGGGTATGTACCTCCCTTGACTTTTGCACGGGTCTTCCACCTCTTATATTTTGGTGGCCAAATCATTCAGCTGAGTTACCAGTGTTATTAATTTGAAGTCCTTCTCGATTTCTTGATTCATCTCAGCTAATTTGCTACCCTTTCCCTCAGCCATGCTCAGGGTATCTGCCTACAACAATAACTCAAAGAAAAATATAACTAAAAATAAAGTTAGTAAACTACAATTGATAAGAACAAAAGAATTTTACTAAACTAAGAATTCTCAAATAACACCACTCCCTAGCAGCGGAGTCATTTTGATGTTTCAGACGTAATCAACTGACACTATTTCGGTTCAAGTGCAATACGATCGCGTGTAGTGATATAACCCAACCAAGGGTTGGGATTGTTCCCACATGGAGTGGTTTTGAGAATTAATAGAAAAATAAAATCTAATTCTAATTAGTCATAGCTATAGATATTAACGATTAAAAACATACTAAACCTAAGGGGTGACGCTAGCGTCAATTATCAATGGGGATTTGTATTAATTAACAACTAAAAACAGCAAAAATATAAGGAACGAGATAGGGAGACGGGATTCTTGGGATGTGATAGGAATACGGGATAAACTAGACTATCGGGTACATTCTTTTGATGGTAGATTGTTGAACATTTGTGACTAGGCTAGACTATAGTGGGGGTAAATTATCTCTCGAGCAACTTACCCTGAATCAACTTGGTTTCTCTTGAACACTAAGTTGCCGCATTAAGCACAACCTCCACCTTAGAAGATTCACTCTCTCGAGCTGAATGTGTGTGAAAAGGACTAGGATTCACTCTCTCGGGCTGAACCCATTTTGACCCAATACCACCGGCTATCAATTTAGTAGTCTTAGTTTTACGACCTCTCTCTCGAGCAAGCCAAAAACACTAAGATGAAATCATATTTGCAACTACAATCCCATTAAGTTCATACACAACTACTAAACGAAATCACATTTAAACAACAAATACACCATCAACAAGCAAGCTCCAATAGATAATTTAACCCATATTCACAAAATCACACCCTAAGAATTGGGGTTTTAGCTAGACATGTAAAAGAGGTAAAAATCAATACCAATATCAGTTTCCATCAACTGGGTATGAAGAATTAAGTCTTAAAACACATCAAGAGTTAAGAATCTTCGAGACCCATATCCAATTTCTTGGAGTTGAAACCCTTTGAATCTTCAAGGTCTTAGAACAAAGTCTCCAAAACCATCAAAAACTTGGAACTGAAAATATTCTAAGTCTGTAATAATTGTCTATGACTTGATACTAAGTTAACAATTTAAACAAGTATTTATAGTGTCTGAAATTTTTTGTTGCAACGGATAACTCGGTGCAGTTAGTCGGGATCACCGATACACTCAGCGATCTGCCTTTTGGTCGATTTCATTGCCTTCTTGCTTTAGCCTTTAGCATCTTCGCGCTTTGAGTTGTTGGGTGATATAGTACTGCTTCGCAGAACTACTCGGTGACACGCCGACTGCTTCATTTCATCTCCAACTTGATCTTTCCCTTCAAGGCTCAGCACACTAGAGCAAAAGGCGATCTCTAGGTCGATCAGCGACTCACCAACTAGGCTTGGTGATCTTCAGGCCGTCATTTCTTTATTCTTTTCAGCCGCCTTGTTCCTTCTTGCCAATTAGTGTCCATGCTTTGCCTTAAACTCCAAATACCTGAAACTTAAGGGTTTTCATCAAATATTGAAACAAAATATGCATTTAAGGACACTAATTCTATTAAAATATAACCCTAAATGAGTCCAATTTGTGGACTCATCCGTTGTGAAGGCCATCATGGTCATGGTTGGCAGTGGCTAGGTACATTTTGGGCAGCCTTGGTCCCCTTTCCATGGCCCTTACCCAATCCCTTGGTCCTTGCCCTTTTCTGTTGATATTAACCTCACATTTAGCCTCCTAGTTTCCAAAGTGTTACATGATGGAGTAGGTTCATTTTTCTTTTGTTGAAAAGATGATCGGTTTGTATGACTCTTCTGCTGCCTAGACTCATTTCCTGTTGTATTAGCCTTATTGTTCCAGAACTCTTCCCTATATTTCAACTTCTCCTCCTCTACCTTTTGCACATGGACCATGAGCCTTGCTATGTCTATGCCTCATATCAACATAGTTGTCTTACCCTTTTTGCTTGAAAAACGAGACAATCCAGACACAAACAGACTAATCTTACTTCTCATATCAGCAACCATCTCCTGAGCATAACAGGAAAGTTGAATGATCTTGACACTATACTCATGCACACTCGTGGATTCCTGCTTAAGAGTAAGAAATTATCTTACCTTTGCCTCTCTCAGTTCACGGGGAAAGAAAGGCCCAATGAAGGCCTCTTCGAACACAACCCAACTCATAATGTGTGCCCCTTCAGGTCTACTCTTCTTCCATTGGTTTTACAAGACTCTAGCAACACCTTTCAGTTGTATACAGCTAGTCCGACATGCTGAACATCTGCAAATCTTCCACAAAGTTTTCTGGATACTCAGTGACACTTGAACCGGTAAAGTCTAGAGGATTCATCCTTAAGAACTCACGGATCCTAGATGAATCAGCCACATCCTTTCGATTCCATCTTTGTTACCTAGTTTGGTTGGTAACAAGTTGAGTCAACATCCGGATAGTATTCCATAACTCAGCGTTAGTGACCTCTCCTTGGGGTCGCATTTCTCGTGCATTGGGGACCCCTTGATCTTAATGATCAGCATTTCTCCTAGCAAGACAACCTCGAACAGCTATTCGTGGAGGCATGATCTGAAAGATACGCGCAAGCATAAATTAGAAGGAAAGTTTTATAGAGTTGATCTCTATCACACAAAATGAGTATGAAAGAAGTGAGATAGTTCCTAAATGTCGTAGCCTTTTAATGATAGAGGTGGAGCGTTTCACACCGATAACTAGGACTCTACAGACATGGCTTTATAAACACCGTAGGACTCTTGAACTTTGGGCTCTAATACAAAGTTTGTCAAGCCCTGGACCTACACCCTGGACACGGCCGACACTCGAGAACCATTGTTGTCTCAAAGTGAACCCTTGGCCTAGCTCAACTCTCAGCGAAAGATTTACTCAATAATAAGAAATATCAAAGAAAGCTCAAGTCATATGATATCATAAATAAAATTATTTACTCAGTATACTCAAATGAACATAACTGTTCAACTCACAGTCTTTAAAGCATCGACAAGGTAAATGAGAAAAAGAATCTTAAACTACTATTGTCTATCTATGAAGCCTCTAATAACTATGATGGAAGTCAGAAAAGAACCACGACATCCTAATACGACTAAAAGTAAATATGGTAATCCTCTGGAAGCAAGGAGGCTCACCGAAGCAATTCTAGAACTGCAAGTGATGTTAATAGAGCATCTGGTGATGGCCTTGGTTACCTGTATCTGCATTATGAAAGATGCAGACAAAATAGCGTTAGTATACAGAATTTACGAGCATGCAAGGGGAACTCTAACGCACAACCATAAGCTTCAACTGATAAAAAGGTAGAAACATACTCATCTCAACTCAACTCAAAGATACATAATGATACTCAAAGATACATAAACATACTCAAACTCAGAAATACTCAACTCAGTTTAATATAAAATCAACAATAAATATGCATTATAAAGAAAACTTTTAAAATAGTAGATAATAACTCAATGTATTTAAAAATACAATAATTAATATTTTACTATTATTTGGGAGATTCTCTAACCGACAACAATCACTATGAGCTGTGTGATGATACATCATCTCGCCCACGCTTTTGAAACTGTGTTATACCTTGCTGGAGTATAAGACATCCTCAACTAAATGGATGCACTAAGCTAAGCTTACAATGCAATAAGGAATCATCTAAAGAGTATGACCCTTTACTCATATTGACCTACATGGTTTATGAGGACTTTGAATTGTCTGAACTCGTTTCCATATCGGCGCTCAATACTACTCTCAATAATATCACTCATGCTCATATGTTTAAAAACATTTCCTCATCCTCAACTTTGAGATTATTACTCAAAATATTCTCCTAAAAGAGATAATTCTGAAAAACTCCTCATGAACTCATATGGAAATCAAGGTTTCCTCTCGTTTTAAATGTAAAACATTTACACTTGAGAATACTTAGTTCCCTTATATTCATTTTTAAAGCATGAACTCAACTCTCCTCATCCTCATACTCAAGTCTTACAAAGAGCTTAAAAGAGTGGAAAAGACTTCTCAAAATGACTCAAAGAACTTCCTCAGACTCTACTCTTCACTCTATCTTAAATTTTGAATTATGAATTCAAGAGTTATGACTTGGATATACATGATATATTAAGGATTAATGAAGATTTTAAGTGTGGATATCAAATAGAGAACATAGGTATGCTTTGAAGGAACATACACGGAAAGAAGGACAGAAGGGTAGGGGACATGGCGACCCTATCCTACTAAGTGACGCGGGGTGCAATCCCCCAAACTACTTACCAGCATTTTTGGCGCACTGAGTGGCACGCCCCGCAAGTCCCCAATCTGCCTTGCAGTACTTATGGCACTCTGGTGGTGCGCCACCCCAATCCTCTGCCAAGAATTTTGATGAATTTTCTTTCTCAATGCCATGCCCGCACTAATGTAGAATCAAATGAATTCCTTCAGACTCCTTTGGCAACATAAACCCAACACAATCACAAAGAAATCCACTCAAAATTACTCAAGAATAATACTGAAACTCAAGATCCTCATCATAAGAACTAAATGAAACCTCATATTAAAGAATGAAGCACAATTTTCAAGAAACTGATCAAGAAACTCAATATACTCAATCTTATGAATTAAAATTGTAAAAGAAACTCATGATTGGCATGTGGGTAAACAAACCAAGTACTATGGAAACTCACATACCTCGTTAGGATCAAATCCTTGGCGAAAACCCTCAAAGATTCTAAGAAATCTTGAATGCTTGAAGCTTTTCTCCCTTTTCTCCTCTTTGAACTTTGCTATAACCTTCCAAACATTTTAGACTTTAGCATAAACAGATTTCAATCAGATTTTACCCCTAATTTGGGTTGACAAACGTGTGGAATAAGTGGGGTAAGGAAAAGACCAAAATGTCCCTCCATAATTCGGATATATTTCCTTAATTTGAAAGGCTAAACTCAAATTTGCATATCTCCCTCATCCGAACTTGGAATTTAGCAAACTCTGCAGCGTTGGAAAGAGAACTCAAAGATCTTTAATTTGATATCTCATTGGCCACCTAACTCATCATGTACTCAAAGTTAGGGTCATTTGAAGTTGACCCAAAACTCACAATTGAAATCTAACTTGCACAAATCTCAATTTGGGTATTTATAATTTAGTTCCTTCTAAAATTAGCCCTTTCTAAGGCCGAGGTGTTACATCTTACTTTCTTATGTCTATTATACTAGTGCCAATACTCCTCTTCTTGAGTTAGTTCATATGGTTAAAGAGATTAATGATGTGTTCCAACTGATCTACTGTGTCCTCCTCCTAAATGTGATATTAATTTAGGGATTGATGTTGAAATGGCTACAAAACCAATTTTTAGTATGCCTTATCGGAGGCTCTAGCTGAATTGAGGGAGCTTCAGAAGCAACTCCAGGACCTCTAGGGAAAGGGGTTCATCAGATCGAGTGTATCTCCTTGAGGTTTTCCTATCCTATTCGTAAAGAAAAAGGATGGTACCTAGTGAATGTGCATTAACTAAATGCAGATGAATAAGATGACCATCAAGAATAAGTATCTTATGCTACATATTAATGATTTATTCAACCAACTTCATGGTGCAACAATGTTCTCTAAGATTGACTTGAGATCAGGCTACTACCATTTAAGGATTAGGGTGGCAGATATCCCTAAGACTGGAATTAGGACTCGATATGGCCATTACGAGTTCATAGTCATGTCCTTTGGGTTGACTAATGCCCCAACAAAATTTATGGAGTTGATAAACCATAAGTTCAGGCCTTATTTGGACTCATTTGTTGTAGTATTTGTCGAATACATCTTGGTCTACTCTAGGAGTAGAGAATAGAGAGAGCAATATTTGGGGATTGTACTTAAGACCTTGAGAGCGCACTGTTTGTATGATAAATTCACTAAATGTGACTTTTGGCTTGAGTCTATAGCATTCTTGGGGAACATAGTGTCAAAGAATGGCATTATGGTGGATCTGGCAAAGATTGAGGCAGTTCGTAGTTGGGCTAGGCCTACTTCTCCTACTGAGGTTCGTAGTTTTGTCAGGTTAGAAGGCTACTACATACGGTTTGTGAAGGAGTTTTCTTCTATTGCAGTGCCCTTGACTAGATTAACTCAGAAAGATGTTCCCTTCCACAGGTCAGATTAGTGTGAGGTGACCTTTTTGAAGCTCAAGGACTTGTAGAATTCATCGCCAATTTTGACTTTTCCCATTAAGGACTAAGGGTTTACGTTCTACTGTTATACTTTCATTATGGGCCTAGGTTGTGTCTTGATGTAGCAGGGTAGAGTTATTGCTTATGCTTCCAAGCAACTGAATCTTCATGGAGGAACTATCCTACTCGTGACATTGAGTTGTCATTGGTAGTCTTCGCGTTGAAGATTTGGCGGCACTATTTGTATGTAGTTCATTGCGAGGTATTCATGGATGATCTTAGTCTTTAGTATATTTTTAGCCAGAGGGACCTTAATTTGAGGTAGCATAGGTAGTTGGAGTTACTAAAGTACTATGACATCTCCATCTTTTATCATCCAATAAAGGCTAATGTGGTAGAAGATTCCTTAAGCCAGAAGGCAGTGAGCATGGGGAGTTTGGATTTCATAGCCTTGGAGGAGCGACCTATGGCTTTGGATATTCAGTCCTTAGAAAATAAGATTGTTAGACTTGATATTTTTAAGTAGGCCAAGGTATTTGCTGTTGTAGAGGCTAGACCTTCATTGCTTAAGCACATCGGGCACATCAGTTTGATGATCCGCAGTTGAGGGTGATTCAGGACAAGGTTCTTAGCGACGAGGCTAGAAAGGCGAAAGATTCGGAGGGCATCTTGAGGATTGAGGGTCATATTTTTGTTCCTAGAGTTGGTGAGTTAGTTGGATAGATTATTTAGAAGTCTCTTTGTTCCAAGTATCCTATTGATCTCGGTGATGCGAATATGTATCATGATCTGAGGAGACATTACTAGTGGTGTACAATGAAGCAACACATTGCAACTTTTATAGCTAGGTGCTTGAACAATTAACAAGTGAAGTATGAGCACCATATACTGGGTGTTTAACTCAGCAGCTACCCATTCCAAAGTTGAAGTGGGAGTTTATAGCCATGGACTTTGTGGAGCTTTTTAGGGTTTTGTTTCTATTTGGGTTATCGTTGATCGATTGACCAAGTCATCTCAGTTTTTACCAATTCAGGCTGCTTACACATCAGAGAGATTGGTACATATCTACCTTAGATAGATTGTCTGCTTGAATGGGTGCCGGTTTCCATTATTTTTTATCGTGGTACTTAGTTCACTTCGCATTATTGTAGATCTATTTAGAGGGACTTGGGTACTCAGGTTGAGATCAGCAAAGCTTTTCACTCTCAAACCGATGTCCAATCTGAGAGGACTATTAAGGTTCAAGAGGCTATGCTACGTACTTATGTTATGGATTTTGGTGGCTAGTGGGTTCAGTCTATTTCTTTGGAAGAGTTTTCATACAATAATAGCTACCATTCGGGCATTCAGATTGCACCCTTTGAGGCATGATATGGTAGAGATTCGTTCTCCAGTGGGTTGGTTTGATGCTTTTGAGGTTTGGCCATGGGGCACCGACTTATTGAGCAATTCTATAGATAGCGTGTGTGTGAACCAGGAGCGACTCCGTACTAACCATAGTAGGCTGAAGAGCTATGTGGATTGGAGGCCATTACCTTTAGAGTTAATGGTTGATGATTATGTAGTCTTATGGGTGTCACCCATGAAGAGTGTGATGAGGTTTAGGAGGAGATGTAAGGTTTATCGGTCCTTTTGAGATTCTGAGGTGGGTAAGAGACGTAGCTAATGAGATAGCCTTGTCTCCAGCTCTTTCTAGTGTTCATTCTGTGTTTCATTTCTCTATATTGAGGTAGTATGTTCTTGATGAGTCTTACGTGCTTCAATGGGAGTTTGTTTAGCTTGATGCGACTGAGTTTTAAGGAGAAGAACGTGACCATTCTAGACAAGTAGAAATATTAGACAGTTTCAGTCTAAGGTCATCGTGTCAGTGGAGGTTCAGTAGAGGCACCATCCGATCGAGGAGGCTACTTAGGAGACCAAGCTTGATATGCGGACTTGGTATCCTCATCATTTTGATCATTCACGTATTTCCTATACTTTACTTTCATAGATAAGACTCATTTTAGTAATATTTGTTGTAGAAACCCTCGGGATCATTTCTGTGTTTCTGTGTGATTTTTCCTGTTTTACTTCTTCCCTTAGTTTTTGTGTAGCTTGTGTATGGTGCTTGGTTGGATGGCACGCGGCCCGAGGTATTTGGTTGAGTTCAGTTCAAGTTTAAGGTTTTGGAAGCCTTAAGCTTGGAGGATTTGACTTTCATCAACATTCAGAGATTCTGATGTCGGATCAAAATTTCATTTGTTCCATCAGCTCTGGAAAGGCCATTTTTGTCTAGACTGATTATTGGTTTGGGTTTTTGGACTTTCATTTGGAATTGGTGCAATTTGGCATTTTGACTTTTTAGTTGTGCTCAAAATTGAACTTGGGGCAGCTTTCTTGGTAAATGTTCTCAGAATAAAATTTTGTCAGCACAATTAGCTCCAGAATGCCGAGTTTGGTCTAGAATGACCTTTGGTTTTATTCAAGAGGGTGCCGGGTGTGGTTTTTTAGCTTTTGGAGTTTTTGTGTCGTTTCTTTGTTAAAGTGTTGACTTTGGTCAACATTTAGTTGAGACGACCTCGGATGGTTGTTTCGTTGATCCCGTTGAGTTCGAAATGTTGTTTCAAAGTGGCTTACACTTTTGGTTTGCATCATTTGGACTCTGAATGAATTTTGAGGCCTTGTTCAAAGATTTGGACACTTAGGTCTTCTTTAATCTTTTGCCGGTGTCTGGTGCAATAAATTAAGCGAACTCTTGGCCACTTAAGCAAAGTCCGCATAAACAACCAAGTGGCCGCTTAAGCAAAGGACACCAAGGAGGCGGGGGTCGCTTAAGCGACCCAACCTTGACTTTTGCGAAGGTCGTTTAAGTGATGAAGTGGTTTCTTAAGCGAAGGGCTCCTCTTTAGGCGGGGTTCGCTTAAGCGAACATTTGGCCGCTTATACGATGTTCCGGTTTTGCAAAAATTGTTATGTTAAAGGGAAAAGGGTTTGATACACCCCTCAACTTTGTCATTTAGAGCTGATATACCCCTTGTTATAAAAGTGGCTCATATATACCCCTACTATTATACAAATGGCTCACATATACCCTTTTCCTCTAATGGAAGTGAAAAAATTAATTTTAGTTTAATTATTTTAAAAAATATATAATCCCATGTGGGTATATTTAATCCTCCTTTAACATATATTATTATTATTTTAACTTTTTTTCGTTTCAATGACTAATTTAGATTTATTATTTTGATGGTCAAATTTATTTAAGTTTTGCTAATATTCTTGTAAAATTTATTATAGATGACCCAATTTTTTTCTTCAAATACAAAAATTAAATTACAATATATTCGAAAAAATAGTTTTAAATTATAATATAACCACAAAAAAAAAGTTTTTTATTTTTTTCTTTACACTAAGGAATGAAAGAAAAAATAAAATAAGAATAAGAAACTCAAATAATGATAATCAAAAAGTCAAAAAATAATTTATGTCCAAAAAAAATTAAAATATACCTTGAAATTTTCTAGAAAAATCATATATACCCCTAATTAATTTTTTTAAGAAATCAAAAGTCAAAAATATAAATTTAAAACTAATTTTTTCACTTCCGTTAAATGAAGGGTATATGTGAGCTCATTTTGTAACGGTAGGGGTATATGTGAGCCGTTTGTATAATGGTAAGGGTATATATGAGCCACTTTCATATCGAGGGGCATATCAGCTCCAAATGGCAAAGTTGAGGGGTATATCAGGCTCTTTTCCCATGATTAAATTCCCTTTTTTTCATTCATTCTTCTTATAAAGGAACCAACTCTTGGAGAGCCCAAAGTTAGGACATTTTGGCCATTTCTTGACCATTTTTCGGCTCTTCAAAGTTTGTTTTCTTCCTCTTCCACTGCTCTAACTTTAATGCCTTCAATTTCATAATTCAATCTCATTTTCGACCTCAAATCCCTTGATTTATAAAAATTAAAATAAGCTAATTTAGCCATTTGAGGTCTAAACTGTCCCGTTTGCGCCCATCTTTTGGGCATGTTATCCTTACCCATAAGGACAATATGACGATTTTCTTTTTGTTTTTTTCAGTAGCGTCAATTCGTGGGCTATTTTAGGCACAATTTCCAGTCTATTTTTTGAGTTAGTGATATGGGTATCGTTGGACTCGTATTATGTGATCTTGATAGCTCACATCAATGTGAGGCTCTTCGGAAGAGAAAAGCATCGAAATTCTAGTTCGTGTGTGGTTTTTTCCTTGAGGCACCATGGCTTCCTTTTCTTAGACTTGACTTAGTTAGATTATGTATATTTTGGTAGTGTAGCATGATCTAGGATGATCCCTTAGGTTGATTGAGCTTTAATGATCCTTGGGTAGTTATGGCTATAAGTTTGTTTGTTTAGCTTAAGCTTTAGTCAGGAAGGCCTTAGTTTAGGTGATCCTTTTGTGAGTAGTATCCTTAGACCTTGCTTCTAGGTGGCATAAAACTTAGGGTTTTGTGGTGTTTGATTGTTTTTATTGGTTTGGATGATTGTATGGATTTCTTGAGTTGTGCTTCTTCGTTGGTTGTTTATGAAACTGTTGGGCCTAAGACCGTGAGCCCAGACTAGTAGGAATTCCAAGTTAGTACTTTTGTTGTGTGACGGTTATTCTTCATGATTTTGTGCGTATTCCATGAGTGGATTATGATTATACTTCTGTGGAGTATCTATTCACTTGATTTGTGACAAAGAAATGGTTTATTGGCAATAAATGAGGTTATTCTTAATGAGTTGGAAGTCCTTGGTACTTGTGTTGCATAAAGTGGTTAAAAGGCCCTTTTTCTTTTTTTCCTGCACCTTTTAGCTGCATATATTGTGATCAGCTCAAGGTACCATTCCAGGCGACCTAATAACTTTACTAGGCTATAGTTTACTTTAGATTCACATTGTAGAGGAGCTCGAGGCATCATACCGGGTAGCCCATTGATATAAATATTCGAGTTATGGGTAGGTTAATCTGCCATACCTCACAGCCTTTGAATGAGCATATCTAGGTTATTGGCTTATGGATAAGCTTGAGGTGTCATTCCAGGCAACTTGATGTTTCTTCCGAGCTTATAATGTGTACTTATTTTGGAGTTTGACATTGTGGTGTTGTATGAGTTTCCTTTGGATGTGTTGGTTGTTTGGTCTGTGTGTATTATTGCTGATTATGGATTCTCTCTTACTTGTTATCCTTTATTAGCTCGGTTTGCCTTATCTTGCCCTTGCGTTGTTAGTTTGATCGTTCTTCTAAGTCATATTTGATCTTTTCTGATGCCTACTATGTATCCCGTGTTTGTTACTCATACTGCACTTCTGCATCTTTTCTGATGCAACACCCAGTTTGAGCCATCCTCAGTAGTGAACGTTTCAATCTCACATGCCTGTCCAAGACTTGGAATGTGGTGAGCTCCCAGCGTTAAAAGACTTTATGATTACCTCCTTTTGTACTGACTTTCCTTTTGTATTAGTCAATTCTCTATATATATTTATGACGTTTTCTTTGAAGTAGCTCATGTATATGTGACACAAGCTCTTGGGGATTTGTATCTAGTGTTAGTTTGTCTCTTGGTCACTTTTGGGCCTATTTTATATCATACTGCAAACATATATATAATAGACCCTTCTATATA
>JAJOOR010031525.1:0-15160 GCA_036250505.1 Solanum acaule | reverse complement strand
ACGCCCCCCCCCCCCCCCCCAGGACCAACCAAGGGTCCTTGAGGAGGACCTTGAAGGCAGCCAAAAAGCTGTCAACATGCAACTATCCTTGAAATGGGAACCCACAAGCCATGGGTGAACCCATGCCCCATAGGTGGGGGTTGTGGGTCAAGGCTGGACCTCCCCTTGACATTCCAAACTCTCTGTCTTAGCTACGACTTAGCAGCATGGTCTGTAGACCCACTAACGCCCCGTGGGTGGGGTCTCGTGAGTTGGGAGATTAAGTTGGCAAAAATGAGGGGCTGAAAAACCAAACCACGAGTGACCAGTATGGTCCGTGGGTCCATCCATGCCCCATGGGTAAGGGTCATGGATGAGGGCCTGCCAAGCTGCCCCAATCTCAGCCAAGGGTGCCTAGTTTTAGATAATTTATATTTTAATTAATTAAGGGTGGGGACGGTTCCTATTAGTTATTTAGACATATATAAGTACTTTTTAACTATTAACCAAATCTTTTACACCTAATAACTCACAAGACTCAAACTAAAAACCAACTCCCCTCTCCAATATTTCTCTCTCTAAGACTCCATTGAAGAACAAGAACAAGGTCAAGCTTAGGATTCAAGGAGCATCCTTTTATCTTCAATTTCGTGAGGAAATCTAAATAAGGTATTGTGGATTTTCATCTATGGGTAGCCTTCACCCTTAGAGCCCCTTCAAAAATTGATTTCAACGCTTCCAAGTTCCCCAAAACCTAGGGTTTCAATCTAAGTCATGGGTTCTCTTCAAAACGTTTTAAATTGTTGATTGATGGTTGATTATGGTTTATTATGGTGGATTATGGTTGAATTGATGATTGATTGTTGATTTATGATAAAATTCCCCCAAGAACCCATGAATCCCCCATATTACTAAATTTTGAATTCATGATGTGGGTTGATTGATTATAGAAGCATGTCAATTGATTATATTTATGTTGATTGAGCATTGAATAATTATATTACCCTACCTAATTTAGAAATTCTAGATGTTTGGGTTGAGTTTGATTCATGGCTTTGAAGGGTAAATTATGTGGGTTTGTACATGTTGATGAGAATTGTGTATGAGCTTATGATTCACATAGATAGTGAAGATCCTATGACTATTGTGTAAGTGTGGTATTATTGTAAGATCATTCTCCCCATACCCTTACACATGACTATGCATGAAATGTGTATGAATATGATAATGTTGTGGTGTTGATTGAAAGGCTATTCTCATGAACATTATGAATATGATGTAAAATATTTACTCACATATTGATGATTCTAAGGTTGAAAGGACATTCTCACCTAATGGATAACTATGTGCCCACATAGGTCTTTAGCTAGTTGATCCACCTAAAAGCTAATATGTGAGTTCTACCTTAGGCAAGTAGGACACCTTTTTTCGGTGTGGGGGTAAGACACCGGATTCCATTTATCTCACATGGTCTATGTAGATTAAGGCTATATTTCCCTATATGATAAGAATATGAATTATGACAATAACATGAACTATAGCTATGACTTCTTAAGAGGTACTACTTAGTATGAGTGGGGGTATGGGACTCCATTTTTACATTACACAAGTAGGCTTTAAGAGTGGTTGTAGTGAGGTTCTCTTATGCTATGAAGACTTTTGAATTATGATTGTATGATAGGTATTGTTGTTAAGAATGACTCTACTTGCTAGAAGTTATGAACATGAATGTTTCCTTGTCTATGAATTTTGGCAAATGTTGAGGTCAAGGTGTTATATGTATGATGTTTGTGACCTAAAAGTGGTACTTAGTTTTAGGTAGGATTATGGTATCTTACCTATGTATTGCGCAAGTATAGCTTTGGGTTACTTATGATATCATGTGATTTATGTTCCTTCACAAATGTGCATAATTGCTTTTGAACTTGATAAATGCATGGTTTTAGCTGAATGTCCCTTTTCGAGCATGTTTTAAGGATTTTTATGCATGGCTTCCATACTTAGTACATTTTTGTGCTAACCCATATTTTCTATAAATGTAGGTCCCGGTTGTTGAGGTTGCTTCTGTTTGGTTGAAGGCTTGGATTGATTCTCTCCTTGCCTTGGTGAGTCCTCATGGTTCGAGAAAAAGAGCTATTCTTTCTCGTTTCTTTTCGTATGTTCTATTTTGAGTCTTTATTGTAAATGGTCTATGACCATATTGATTCTCAATTGTATTAGATAGTTTATGGAGACAATGTCGAGACTTCTATTTCAATTTTATCAAAAGACTTTGATTGTAAAATGTTTTAATTCTGAATCATTTCTATTACTTATGTTTATGATTATGCTAAGGGATTGTATGAGACCCCTTCGGGGTCTAGTACGCTGTGTTACATCTAGGGGTTACCCCTGGGTAGTGACAAACTTAGTATCAGAGCACATAGTTTAGAATGATTCTAGGATGATGTCTCATGAACCACATCTAGTAGAGTCTTGTTCATGAGTGTGAAATGCGCCACACTTATGAATGAGAGGCTATAAGATGCTTAGTAAATCTCACTTCATTCATTACTCTTTAGTCGTGCCTTAGAGTTTTAACTCTATGAAGTCCTTTTCCTAACCTTTATCTTGTGTCTATAAGATATGAATACAAAAAGGGTGACCGCAAGAAGATGGAAGAGGAGAATGTGAATGAGGGAGTTCCTCCCCAAGGTCCTCAAGATGCTCAAGTTCCTCAGGCTCCTATTGATGCGGGGGCTATGACAAATGTGGAAATAAGGTCGGGTTTCCAAGTATTGACCCAAGCCGTGATGGCTCAAGTCAATAGGGATCCTAGGACTCTCATGAACCCCAATGTAAGTACATCCGCTTTGAGGATAAGGGATTTCACAAGAATGAACCCTCCTATGTTCTTTGGCTCCAAAGAGGACGAAGACCCACAAGGGTTTATTGATGAGATCTTCAAGGTGCTTGATGCTATGGAAGTGTCTCCACAAGAGAAGGCGGAACTAGCCGCCTACCAATTGAAGGATGTGGCTCAAGTATGGTATCAACAATGGAAAGATTAGAGACCCGTAGGAGCAGGTCTAGTAGATTGGGAAATGTTCAAGTCGGTCTTCCTTTATAGGTTCTTTCCCCTAGAGTTGAGGGAATGAAAGATACAAGAGTTCATAAATCTTAGACAAGGGGTTTTGAGTGTGAAAGAATATGCCCTTAAGTTGACCCAATTGTCTAAGTATGCTCCAACCTTAGTGGCAGACTCTAGGGCCAAGATGAAGAAATTTGTTATGGGAATATCCGACTTGGTAGTCAATGAATGTCTTTCGGCAATGCTTATCCCAAGTATGAATATTTCACGTCTTATGGTTCATGCCGAACAAATTGAGGAACAAAAGCTCAAGCAAGTAAATAGGGAAGTGAAAAGAGCAAGGACCGATGATGGGAATTCTTCCAAGGGTAAATTTGAGGGTCAAGGTAGACCAAGGTTCAAGAAGAGGTTCTCCAACTATGGATCCTCTAGTGCTCCAAGGGTCAACAAGGATTGGGTGTCTAACCCTAAGCCACAAGGAGGTAATAGTGGAAGTTCTTATGTTGATAGGCCTAATTGTGCAAAACGTGGTAAAAACCATGATGGTAAGTGCCTAGTTGGCACGGATGGTTGCTATAAGTGTGGGAAGAGCGGTCATTTGATGAGAGATTGTCCCATGCTTAAAGTTCAAGGAAGAGAGGGCAAGCAAGTCCCTCATAGCGGTTCAAATTCTGGTGTTCCCAAGAAGAATCGCTTTTATGCTCTTTAATCCTGAGGTGACCAAGAGAGTTCTCCGGATGTGGTAATAGGTATGTTACAAGTCTTTTCTATTGATGCATATGAATTGTTAGAACTCGGTGCCACTTTGTCTTTTGTTACACCTTTTGTGGCTATGAAATTTGAAGTACTCCCCGAAGAGTTAGTGGAACCTTTTTCGGTTTCTACCCCGATTGGTGACTCGGTACTGGAAAAAAGAGTCTATAGGAGTTGTCCTATTTCTTTGTCCCATAAAGCTACCTTGGTGGATTTAGTAGAGTTAGACATGTTAGATTTTGATGTAATTTTGGGGATGGATTGGTTGCATGCATGCTATGATTCTATTGATTGTGTTAAGTTCCAATTCCCAAATGAGTCTACTTTAGAGTGGAAAGGGGGAAATTCAATTCCTAGAGGTTAATTTGTTTCTTGTCTCAAAGCTAGGAAAATGATCTCCAAAGGGTGCATCTACCATATTGTAAGGGTGATGGATGTGGAGTCTGAAACCCCTTCCTTAGAGTTGGTCCCCGTGGTAAGTGAATTTCCAGAAGTCTTCCCCGATGACTTGCCCGGCATTCCTCCCAAATGGGAAATAGACTTTGGCATTGATCTCTTGCCAGTCACACAACCTATCTCTATTCCTCCTTATAGAGTGGCTCCAGCCGAGTGAAAAGTATTAAAAGGAGCAATTGAAGGTTTTGCTAGACAAAGGCTTTATTCAACCGAGTATCTCTCCATGGGGTGCTCTGGTATTGTTCGTTAGAAAGAAGGATGGGTACCTTAGAATGTGTATTGGCTACCGCCAATTGAACAAGGTGACCATAAAGAATAAGTATCCCCTTCCTAGAATTGATGAATTGTTTTACAAACTTCAAGGGGCAACCTACTTTTCCAAGATTGACCTACGTTCGGGCTATCACCAACTAAGGGTGAGAGTGGTTAACATTCCTAAGACGGCCTTCCAAACAAGATATGGTCAGTATGAGTTCCTAGTAATATCCTTTGGTCTAACAAATGCCCCGACGACATTCATAGATCTAATGAATAGGGTGTTTAGGCACTACCTTGATATGTTCGTGATAGTTTTTATTGATGCTATTTTGATCTATTCAAGGGAGTGAAAATGAACACACGAACCATTTGAGGATTGTATTGCAAGTCCTTAAAGACCACCAATTATATGTGAAGTTTAGACAATCTAAGTTTTGGCTAAGGTCCGTAGCTTTCCTTGGCCATATTATGTCGAGCAAGGGTATTGAGGTAGATCCTAAGAAGACGAATGTGGTCAAGGGTTGGCCTAGACCTCTAACTCCTATCGATATTAGAAGCTTTTTGGGTTTGGCTGGTTACAATAGGAGGTTTGTTGAGGGTTTTTCCTCCATTGCTTCTCCATTGACGGCCATGACTCAAAAGAAAGCTAAGTTTGTGTGGTCGGAGGCTTGTGAGAAAAGCTTCCATGAGTTGAAGGATACACTTACTTCCGCTCCGGTGTTGACCTTACCGGAGGGTACCGATGGGTTTGTGGTGTATTGTGACACTTCTCGAGTTGGTTTGGGATGTGTCCTTATGAAACATGGTAAAGTGATTGCCTATGCTTCAAGGCAACTCAAGATCCATGAAAAGAATTATCCGACCCATGATCTAGAATTAGCGGCAGTAGTGTTTGCGTTGAAAATATGGAGGCATTACTTGTATGGGGTCCATATAGATGTTTTCACCGATCACAAGAGTTTTCAATATGCGTTTACCCAAAAAGACTTGAATCTCTATCAAAGAAGCTGGTTAGAACTTTTAAAAGATTATGACATGAGTGTCCTTTACCACCCTAGCAAGGCTAATGTGGTTGCAGATGCCCTAAGTTGATTATCCATGGATAGTGTAGCCCATGTAGAGGATGAGAAAAAAGAGTTAGTACGTGACATACATAGGTTGGTCGAGTTAGGTGTCCAACTAGTGGATTCCACCAAGGGTGGAGTCATGGTCCATAATGGTTCTGAATCATCCTTTGTAATAGACGTGAAGTCCAAACAAGACCTTGATCCCATGTTAATGGAGTTGAATGAATCGGTACTCAACAAGTTCGTTGAGGCCTTCTCCCAAGGGGGAGATAGGGTCCTTAGGTACCAAGGTCGTTTATGTGTTTCAGATGTTGATGGCTTGAGAGAGAAAATTCTAGAAGAAGCTCATGGTTCGCGGTATTCAATTCATTCGGGATCCACCAAGATGTACCGTGATCTACATGAAGTCTATTGGTGGAATGGTATGAAGAAGGATATAGCCGGTTTTGTAGCCAAGTGTTCGAATTGTCAACAAGTTAAGGCCAATCATCAAAGGCTGGGAGGCTTATCGCAAAACATAGATATTCCGACTTGGAAGTGGGAGGATGTTAACATCGATTTTACTGTGGGTTTGCCTCATTCTCGAAGGTAACATAATTCTATTTGGGTCATTGTGGATAGAATGAAAAAATCCGCCCACTTTATTCCCATCAAGATTTCATTTTCGGTGGAAGACTATGCCAAATTGTACATCAAGGAGATAGTGAAGTTGCATGGGGTCCTTTGTCTATTATTTTGGATCGAGGTGCTCAATTTACTTCACATTTTTGGAAAGCATTCCAAAAAGGGCTTGGTACTAAGGTCAAGCTTAGTACTACCTTTCACCCTCAAACGAATGATCAAGCGGAGCGCACCATCCAAACCGTAGAGTATATGTTAAGGGCGTGTGTCATAGATTTTAAAGGTTATTGGGATGACCATCTATCGTTGATAGAATTTGCCTACAACAATAGTTACCACTCAAGTATTGCCATGGCTCCGTTTGAAGCACTATGTTCTAGGATGTGTAGATCTCTAGTTGGTTGGTTTGAAGTAGGTGAAATTGCTCCAATTGGTCTCAAACTAGTTTATGAGGCCATTGAGAATGTCCACCTCATTAAAGAGAGGTTGAAGACGGCCCAAAGTCGGCAAAAGTCTTATGCCGATGTTAGAAGGAGGGATCTAGAATTTGAAATTGGTGATTGGGTCTACTTGAAAATCTCACCCATGAAGGGTGTGATGAGGTTTGGCAAAAAGAGGAAACTTGGTCCCCTGTTTGTGGGCCCCTATCAAATTTTGAAGCGTATTGGAAAAGTTGCCTATGAATTAGACTTGCTAAATGAGTTGGCCTCAGTTCACCCGGTATTATGTTTCTATGATCAAAAAGTGTATTGGGGATCCGGTATCCATTATTCCTCTAAAAGGGTTAGGTGTTGATGAAAGCCTTTCCTATGAGGAGGTTTCGGTAAAGATCCTTGACCGGTAAGTCAAGAGATTGAGAAATAAGAAAGTAGCTTCCGTTAAGGTGTTATGGAGGAATCATCTAGTTTAGGGTGCTACATGGGAGGCCGAGGCCAATATAAAGTCCCGCTACCCTCATATTTTTCCTTCTACTTCTATTCAAGCTTGAGGTAAGTAGTTCCCCTTGAGTTCCTAGTTTGGGAGTCATGTGTGCTATATGTGTGTTCCATGATTTCCTTATGATTATGCATGTTCTTGTGAGAATTCATGTTTAGTATAAATTGAGTTTTCATGATTCATATGTTCCTCATGTTGTTGTGCATTCTAGTATGATGTTGCATATTTGAATTCATGAGGTGATTTGATGAACATGCTTTGTTATGCTTGTGGTGAATTAGCATATTGGCTCCATGATGTTGTGTTTAGCTTGCTTTTATTGGAGAAGGTAGTTCCTCCTATGAACATGAGAAATGTTGCATTTCATGCATATTGGGTTGGTAGATGTAGTTCCTACTTCCTTGTATTGTATTGACCATGTCTTGAGATGGAGTTGAAGTTTCCTCCTTTTGAATAGTGCATGAAGTGAATAGGGCATTTGTAAGTTTTGCATATATTGGATGTTTCATGCATGATGGGCTGCTAGTCTTTAGTTTCTAAAATTAGTTTGGTGTCAAGAGCATCATTCGAGGACGAATGGTCCCAAGTGGGACATAATGTAACACTCCGGAAAATTAATGAACTAAAATAGACACTAATATGTAAACTAGTAGCCTAAATAGGGTTTAACAAAAAGATTAGAGTCGTAAAATAACCTCCCTTATTTAGTACAAGTGTTTTAGGACCTAAACGTCAAGGTATGACCCCCCCCCCCCAAGGACCAACCAAGGGTCCTTGAGGAGGACCTTGAAGGCAGCAAAAAAGTTGTCAAGAGGTAGCCACCCATGAAATGGGCACCCACAAGCTGTGGGTGGACCCACGACCCATAGGTGGGGGTCGTGGGTCAAGGCTGGACCTCCCTTTGACTTGCCAAACTCTCTGTCAGAGCTACGGCTTAGCAACCTGGTCCGTAGACCCACTCACGCCTCGTGGTTGGGGTTTCGTGAGTGGAGGGGTTTGAGTTGGCCAAAATAAGGGGTTGCAAACCCAAACCACAAGTGACTAGTACGGTCTGTGGGTCCATTTATACCCCATGGGTGGGGGTCGTGGATGGGGGCCTGCCAAGCTACCCCAATCTCGGCCAAGGGTGCCTAGTATTAAGTGATTTCTATTTTAATTAATTAAGGGTGGGGACAATTCCTATTAGTTATTTAGACAGATATAAGTACTTTTTAACTATTAACCAACTCTTTTACACCTCATAACTCACAAGACTCAAACTAAAAACCAACTGCCCTCTCTAATATTTCTCTCTGTAAGAATCCATTGAAGAACAAGAACAAGGTCAATCTTAGGTTCAAGGAGCAGCCTTTTCTCTTCAATTCCTTGAGGAATCTACATAAGGTATGGTAGCTTTTCATAAATGGGTAGCCTTCAGCCATAGACCTCCTGCAAAACTTGATTTTGAAGCTTCCAAGTTCCCCAAAACCTAGGGTTTCAATCTAAGTCATGGGTTCTCTTCAAAACATTTTCAATTGTTGATTTATGGTTGATTATGGTGGATTATAGTTGAATTGATGATTGATGGTTGATTTATGAAAAAATCCCCCCCAAGAACCCATGAATCCCCCATATTACTAAATTCTAAATTCATGATGTGGGTTCATTGATTATAGAAGCATGTCAATTGATTATTTTTATGTTGATTGAGTATTGAATCATTATATTCCCCTATCTAATGTAGAAATTCTAGATGTTTGGGTTGAGTTTGATTCATGGCCTTGAAGGGAAAATTATATGGGTTTGTACATGTTTATGAGAATTGTGTATGAGCTTATGATTCACATAGATAGTGAAGATCCTATGACTATTGTGTAAGTGTGGTATTGTTACAAGATCATTCTCCCCATACCCTTACACATGACTATGCATGAAATGTGTACGAATATGATAATGTTGTGGTGTTGATTGAAAGACTATTCTCATGAACATTATGAATATGATGTAAAATGTTTACTCACATATTGATAATTCTAAGGTTGAAAGGACATTCTCACCTAATTGATCTATTAGCTATTATGATGCTATGTTGGTTTGAGTGCCTAGTGCATTCTTTAATGAACATGAATTTAAGTAAAGACTTAATATGAATTTTAAAGGGAATTATGCTTAACACCGAGTGGATATGAATATGAGATGGCAGATTTTACGTTAGAAAGTCAGGCTTCCCAAAGTAAGTTATCTCATGAGATGGAAACCTTTTACATTAGAAAGTTTGGGTTTCTAGTAGCAATCTCCTTATCCCATAACTATGTGCTCACGTAGTTCTTTAGCTAGTGGATCTACCTAAAAGATAATATGTGAGTTCTACCTTAGGTAAGTAGGACACCTCTTTTCGGTGTGGGGGTAAGACACCGGATTTCATATAGCTCACATGGTCTCTGTCGGTTAAGGCTATATTTCCCTATATGATAAGAATATGAATTATGACAAGAACATGAACTATAGCTATGACTTCTTAAGAGGTACTACTTAGTATGAGTGGGGGTATAGGACTCCATTTGTACATTGCACAAGTAGACTTTAAGAGTGGTTGTGGCGAGGTTCTCTTATGCTATGAAGACTTATGAATTTATGATAGGTATTGTTGTTAAGAATGACTTTACTTGCTATAAGTTATGAACATGAATGTTTCCTTGTCATTGAATGTTGGCAAATGATGAGGTCAATGTGTGATATGTATGATCTTGGTGACCTAAAAGTGGTACTTAGTATTAGGTAGGATTATGGGATCTTACCTATGCATTACACAAGTATAGCTTTTGGTTGCTTATGATATGGTGTGACTTACGTTCCTTCACAAATGTGTATAATGGCTTTTAAACTTGATAAATGCATAGCTAAATGTCCCTTTTTGAGCATCTTTTAAGGATTTTTATGCATGGCTTCCGTACTTAGTACATTTTTGTGCTAACCCATATTTTCTACATTTTTCTATAAGTGTAGATCCCGGTTGTTAAGGTTGCTTCTCTTTGGTTGAAGGCTTGGATTGATTCTCTCCTTGCCTTGGTAAGTCCTCATGGTTCGAGGACAAGAGCTATTCTTTCTTGTTTCCTTTCGTATGTTCTATTTTGAGACTTTATTGTAAAGGGGGTATGACCCTATTGATTCTCGATTGTATTAGATGGTTTATGGAGACAATGTCGAGACTTCTATTTCAATTTTATCAAAAGACTTTGATTGTAAAACGTTTTAATCCGCATCATTCTATTACTTATATTTATGATTATGCTACGGCTTGTATGAGACCCCTTTGGGGTCGAGTATGCCGTGTTACATCTAGGGGGTACCCCTGGGTCGTTACACTTAACTTCCTTGGAATAGTTCTTATTAGTATTAATCTTAGCTCTTAAAGGAATATGGGTAATCACCTCTTGTCCGTACATCATGTGACATTGGTAATCACCTCTTGTCATTAAACGAGAGAGCATGGGTAATATCCTCTTGCCTCAACATTAGAAGAGTTCTTTAACATTTGTTCATTTTAGGTGAGAAAACCTTTCAACCCTAATAACACTAATAATGTGAGAAAACCTTTCATAATTCATGCTTACATCTGTGTATGAGAAATCCTTTCAACAACACAAAAATAGATGTAACACCAGGAAAACTAGTAGGTGAAACTAGAGCCTACCGTGAGAGTTTTAGAGTTTGATGTGTGGTTTAGAATTTTAAAATGTCTTCCCATACTTAGGATGAGGGGTTTAGGGGTTAAATGTCAAGGTACGACTCCCCAAGAACCAACCAAGGGCCCTTGAGGAGGACCCTAATGTCTAGCCCCGAAACTGCCCAAATTAAGTGAGCCACAAATGGGACCTACGGGGCGTAGGTCCATCCACTCCTCGTGGGTCAAGACCCCAAGTGAGGTGTTTCAGAACACCACCTATGGACCTGCAGGATGCCCAGTAGACTCACTCATGGTCCATGAGTCATGGGCGCGGATGGGGCCTGCAAATCTTTTAAAGTCTCGGCCAAGGTAAGGGGTTTTTAGCTAATTTCCCTTTTAGTTATTTTGATGTGGGGTCGTTTTATATTGATTTATTAGACCTATATAAGACTTTTTAAGTCATTAACCACCTCATATACATCATAAATCGCAAGACCCCAAATCCATAACCAACTTTACCCCCAAAATATTCTCTGTAAAATTCCAAGGAACAAGACGTAGAAGGGTGAAGCTAGGGTTGAAGGATCCATCTTTTCTCCTCAAATTCGTGGTGAAGCTTCAATAAGGTATGGTAGTCTTTGATCCATGGATAGTTTTCATCCATGGAGTCCCTCCAAACTCAATTTCAAAACTTGTAACTTTACCCAAAAAGATAGG
Organism: Solanum acaule; assembly: GCA_036250505.1. Lineage (NCBI taxonomy): Eukaryota > Viridiplantae > Streptophyta > Magnoliopsida > Solanales > Solanaceae > Solanum > Solanum acaule. The sequence goes on along the minus strand of JAJOOR010031525.1, from coordinate 3,657 downwards.
GTTTTACTCCAAGTCATGGATTCACTTCAAAAACATTTCTAATGGTTTAATTGCTTTATATTATGATAAATTTTTTGATTATTTACTATTTTTAAGATTAATTCCTCAACAATCCATGAATTCCCCCAATTCTTCCAAATTGAATCTTAAAGTGTGGGTATTGATTGATGTGAGTAGAATGTTATCGAATTATGAATGATATGGATTGATTACTTGAATTATGTATAAATTTAGGAATTCATGTGGTTGTTATGTTGAATTTCCCACAAGAAACCATGAATTCCCCATGTCCCCAATTTATGAACTTGCGATGTGGGTGAATCATAGAAAAATGAATATCATGAGAATGTTCTTGTAGTAATTGAACTATTTGAATCATGTTATTATTCATGCCTTATGTAGTAATTCTAGGTGTGTAGATTGAATGTGATCCATGGTCCTTGAAGGGTAAACTATGAGAATTTTGTATAATCATGATGCTTATGTATATGTTTTATGAATACTTTGAAAGTAATGTGATTCTGACTATAATGTAATTGTGATGATGTGAAAGGCTTTCCTCGCCTAAATGAATTGGTAGGCTAATGACATCCCTTTCATGTGTGATTCAAATACCTTGAATCGGTTAGATAGGGCATCCTTTTCATGTGTAATTAAAGAACTAACCTAATAAGATACCTTGAATCGGTAGGACAATGGTATCCCTTTCATGAATGACTAATGAAGTATTCTAAGGCTTTGTCTTGAATCGGTAGACCAATGGTATCCTTTTCATGATAAGTCAATGAAATATTATAATGATGAACCTTGAATTGGTAGACCAATGGTATCCCTTTCATGAAGATTCAATGGGCTATTCTAATGATGTACCTTGAATCGGTAGGCTAATGGCATCCCTTTCATGTGTGTAATAATGTACCTTGAATCAGTAGGCTAATGGCATCCCTTTCCTATGTGTATTAATGTACCTTGAACCGGTAGGCTAATGGCATCCCTTTCATGTGTATTAATGTATCTTGAACCGGTAGGCTAATGGCATCCCTTTCATGTGTAATAATGTTAAAAGAGAATGAACTACTCCATGGGAATTTAATGCTTAGCACCGAGTGGATATTGTGAGGTGGAAGCTCTCCCTATGTAAGGCTGGGTTTCTAGTAACAACCTCCTTATCCCATAACTATGTTCCCACATAGGTTATTAGCTAGTGGATCCACCTAAGCTGAAATGTTACTGGTTCTACCTTAGGCAAGTAGACTAACTCTTTTCGGTGTGGGACATAACACTGGATACCATGATTTGCTCACATGGTCTATGTCAGTTGAGGCTTATTCCCATCATGAACAAAATGTGAGTTATGTAATATGGTTAGTCAAGAAGTTCTATGAAGTGTGGGTGGGGTTATGGGACTTCATCCATGCATTGCACAAGTAGACTTTGAGAGTGGCTATGGTGTGTTCCTCAAATGTTATAATGTCTTATGAAATTAATATGTTTATAATGATGCTATTGAGAATGTTGACATGAAGGCTAAATGTAATGATGAATGCTTAACTTGGATTGTTGCTATATGTTGCTTTCCTTGACATAACTTATTAAATGTGAATGTTCCTTTTCTATGAGTATTAATTAAAGATGAGAACAAAGAATGGTAAATATGATTATGGTGGCCTAAAAGTGGTACTTAGAATAGATGGGACTATAGGATATTTATCTATACATTGCACAAGTATAACTTAGGGTTACCTATGCGATGGTTTTATTATGTTATAATGATTTATATGGTGAACATGCATGTGACTTATGCTTTTATACTACTATGCATGATGATTTCTCAAACATAGTAAAGTGCATGATTTTCAACTAGAATGTCCTTTTTAGCATGTTTTAAAGATTTTTATGCATGGCTATCATAGTTAGTGCATTTTTGTACTAACCCATATTTTCTACATTTTTCACAAAGTGTAGGGTTTGGTGATATCAACTTCCATCCTCGTGGATAGGTTCATAGTAGATCAAGAAGAGAAGTTATGGTGAGTCCTCATAGTATTCGAGGGCTCGACCACCATGTCATTTACATTTCATTTTATGTTTAGAGATTTTGTATGGGCTGCATCCCAAAGTTTTAGTCTTAATGGTTATAGATTGTTTGAGACAAAGTGTAGACTTCCACTTATTTTTATAAAATATTTCGATTGTAAAGAAAAGTTTAAAATTTCCGCACCATTTCCTATTGTCTTATGTTATGATAAGCTAAGTGGCTTGTATGAGGCTTTTCAGAGTCATGTACGCCGTGTCACATCTAGGGGGTACTCCGGGTCATGACAATAGAAACATAATTGATACTTCACTCTCAAAGCATCCTTAAAACATTTACATAAATTTCATGAGAACATGCTTGATTTCATAAATTTCTCTTTCATAATCCAAAACCCAATTATGTAATCATAACTTGGAAAACATAGAGATTGCAAGGGTTCATGGGGAATCATCATAAAAACATGAGATAAACTCAATTTATGCATAAGAGATCATAATTCAATAATAACTAAAGGAACCTATAACATGGAAGAAAATCCTAACTCAATTGAGGAATTCTAACTTTGAAAATTGGAGAAGTTGGGAACTCCATGAAGGAAAGTCTTCCATGGATGAAAATTATCATACCTCAATACCAATTTCTTCACTTCAATGGAGCAATTGGAGACTTCACTTGGAACCCTAAGTTGAACCCTTCTTCTTCAAGCTTTCTAGAGAGAGGAACATTTTGAGAGGAAGACTTCTTCTTCTTTTGTAAATTTGAGAGAATGACTTGAATGGGTTGATTTTGGGGTTAAAATCCCTTATATAGGGGTTCTAGGTAAGGGAAAAATGACGTAGTATCAAGATAAAATAATTAGGAAAAAACCCAACTGACCCTTATAGCGGACGCGAGCCACCAGATGGTGGGCTTCACGAGCCGTCTATGGGTCCTTAGACTAGTGGCTAGGCAAGTCCTGCCCCTCCACACACCCATCTTCAAGGGCTATCTAGCCCTGCATGAGATGTCTAGCGGCTCTTGGGAGGAGGTTAGCCTGGAGGTGGGTTCTACCTCCCTTTCACGGCCACCACTATGGGTTGTGAGGCTCACCATGGGCCAACTAAGGGCTTGTGGGAGGGGGCCCCTCTTGGCCAAACACTTGAAGGCAACCACGAGCACCACCACAAGTCATTGTACCTTTCATGGCTCGTTTGGGGCTCTATGAAGGGTGCCATGGCTTAGTCATGGGCTGGTGACTGTCACGACCCGAGAGCATCCCAAGTCGTAACATGCGTATTCGACCTCTCGGAGGTCTCATACAAACCCTTAGCATTCATCACATTAGATATGTAAAATAGTGCGGAATTAAAAACTCTTTAAATAAAATCCCATAAGACTCAAAGGTCACTTTTAAAAACATCTTTCAAAAGTACACAAGCGGAATACTAAGTCTCTTAGCCATCTTAGACATCAACGTGGAAACATACTAGGGACACGGCCCTTTACAATCAAAAGAAGTCTATTAAGTCTATTACAAGAACCTTATCATAAAGCTAGAATAGAAAAGTCTTGTCCTCGACATATGAGGACATACCACAAGATCTTGGAAGAACTTCAAGTTCCAAGCTTACTATAGAACC
>JAJOOR010031524.1:0-16699 GCA_036250505.1 Solanum acaule | reverse complement strand
ACCAAGTATTCCCTAAGGGTTTCTTGAGGAAAGGAGTTAAGATAAAGAGGAAGGTAATGTATTGTATGCATTGAATGTGCCTAAAATGTTATAAGTGGCTCTATGTGCTATCATGAATGGTTTCCATGTGTATGATGATGTATGTGGTTTATATTGTGCCTATTGTACTAAATGTTCATGAAGTTTCTCTAAAACGGCATGATGCATGGTTTCCAACTAAATGTCCTTTTAAGAGTATGTTTTGCATGGTTATCATACTTAGTGCATTCTTGTACTAACACCATTCTTCTTCATCTTTTTACACCAAGTGTAGGTGATGGTGACTAAAGGGCCTTTCCTCGAAGTGAGGAGCTTGGCTTACTATTCCCAAGTTCGGGTGTGTCCTTACAGATTCAAGGACCTTTATGTTAAAGAGTTACATTAAGTTATATGTACTAGATAGTAGTTTCTTTTGTATTGTAAGAGTTGTGTCCCTCTTGTGTTGTAGTCACGTTTTAAGATTGCTACCTTGAGACATAGTGCTCCGATTTTGTATTAAAGGTTTAAATGAGGTGACTTTTAAGTCTTGTGTTATATTATGAAAAAGACTTAAATTTTCCGCTATTTTTCTATGATAAATGCTATGACGAATGCTAAGGGCTTGTATAAGACCTCCGAGAGGTCGAATATGCCGGTAACGGCTAGGGGGTGCTCTCGGGTCGTTACAGTACCATACTCTAGCAACACCTTTCATCTGGTATGCAACTAGTTACCCACGCTCACCATCAACAACATGCATCCACTCAAACACTTTTTACAACTCTTCCACATTGTTTTCCAGATCCTTAGTGACACTTGAACCGGTGAAGTTTAGAGGTTAAGAACTCACAAATTCTGGATGTATCAGCAACATCCTATCGAACCCCTCTCTGTTTCCCAGCTTGGTTGGTCACAACTAGACTCAACATCTAGATAGCATCCTGGAACTCAGCATTAGTGACCTCCCCTTAGGGTTGCACTTCTGGTGCATTGGGAACTCCTTAATCCTGGGATAAACATTCCTACTAGCAGGATGACCTCGGACAGCTGTTCACGGAAGCATGATCTGAATGATACGCGCAAACACAAATTAGAAAGAAACTTTTATAGAGTTGAACGCTAAAGTATGAAAAAAGTATGAAAGAAGTGAGATTGTTCCTAAATGTCGCAGCCTCCAAATTATAGATGTGGGGATTCACCCTATATACTAGGAATCTACAGACACGGCTTCATAGACACCCTATGACTCTTCAACTCTGTGCATAAATACCATGATTGCCATGACCCGAGCCTATACCCTGGACGTGGTCGGCACTCGAGAACCAACTTTGGCCCTAAGCGAAGCCTTGGCCTGTATCAACTCTCAGCGAAAGACTTACTCAACATTAGATGAACTCAAAAGTAGAACTTTAAATCAAATGTCTCAAAATAATAAACTCAAATATGTATAAGAACATTCAACTGGACAAAAAAAGGAAACTCGAGTCTCAAACATTAGTTTTCACACAATGACGCTACACCCTGGATGTAAACACAGGACCTAGGATCACGAGTGACCCCAACCAAATCTGAGCTGGCATATCATAAGCATACTTAAAAAACTAAGCAAAAGATACTATGCGGAAGCTCAAAACATATGATAAACTGAATGATGGGGAATACCCAATACTGGTGTGAATATATAAATACTGAATAAGAGTTAATGATACTGGACTATAACTCAAAAACTAAAGTTAAATCTAACTATGTCTGAAAAAAGCCTCTAATTGACTAGAGGTGCCGGGACATTCCCCCCAGCTAACTCTAGCAAAAGTAACACTGACAAGAAAGACTAAATATAAAAATATTTCTATCATCCTCGAAGTATGAGAACTCACCATTGAAGCTGCTGAGTGTGGATCGGGAATCGGTCTACGCGTGATCGAAATATTGGGCCCCTTAACCTACATAACGAAAAGATGTAGCGGAGAGTATGCGTCAGTACTTGGAGGGTACTGAGCATGCAGGATAGGATAAAACTGAACAAACATATAACTGAACAAAGCATACTGAGCAATGATTTAATTTGAACATGATGAATACACTGAAATATATTGAAATGTACTAAACTGAATTCAATGACCAAGTACATAACAGGTTGATGCTGGAAACTATAATATAAATAAAAAACTTGGTCAAATGCACTAGAGTCTGATTGTGGGAGCTACTACTAACCGACATAAAATAAGGTGAGCTAAACGCGTAGTCCAATGTATATGCCCCATCGAGAGGACCCAATATACCTTGCTAGGGGTATGAAGGCATGATTGGAGTGATCACTAAATCGGAAGCCCACAGAGGGGACTTATAAACCTACGAGGGCAAGTAGTTCTAGGACTATGAGGGTATACTGCATGCTAGTCCAACTCGGTCTAAGACTACTCCCAACTCAAATGTATATAACCAACATAACTAAAATATTGGATAGCTCAATGTTCTGACATGCAAATCGAAGAATGCAACATTTAAATACTGACAATGAAACACTCTTAACTATAGCATGTATATATCTGTTTAAGCTGACCTAGAAAGTATAATTCATGAACTAAACGAATCTACACAACTAGGGTATCTGAGTTTCATGCAAAGAATTAAGCAACGATTCCAAAAAACCAAGATAATCTGAGAAGGAATACTCTCACAACTAAATGGCAACAATTATCTAAAGTTCTAGAAACCCTAGGTTTAAACATGATATAGAGAATCAAGAATCTGACTAAATTCTAGGGACCTAGTGGATAAAAAGAATCTACTAGTGAAATCCCACATATACTTGGTGAAAAATTTAACGGATAAATCTTTCAATTTTGGGGCTGGAACTGAAGAAAACTTGTTACGTTCTTGGAAGGGTTGGGTCGCCTCTTTTATCCTCTATTGCTCTAAGTTTGATGAATTCTAGTGAATGAATCGCTTAGGGTAAGTTCTAACAAAGTCACTAGGCTAAAACTGACCAAAACAACGTAGTTTAGGGATTAAACGATGTATTTTAGGTGTTCAACACATAGAGGAAAAGACCATAATAACCCTAACTCAAAAGTTGTCAGGGCCAACAACGGGCCTGACCAACGGATTGTGGATGGACCTATGGTTCGTCCTGTCATCTCGTCATATGGCTGTCACAAAGGGGTGTTATGGGCCACAATCCATGGATCGTAGTCCCACCTATGGTCCGTAGGTTTGGTTATTGGTGGAGGGTTTTCTGGGGATTTCTATGTTGCCAGCCACGGACACTTCCAATGGTTCGTGGTTCAGACCACGAGCCGTGGATGGGTCTGTTCGGTGGCACCTGCAAGTTCTGAAGTTTTCCATTTTTGGTTGCTTTCAAATATGGGGTGTTCTATTATCTCCCCCTTGGGAATAGTCGTCCTCGAATGAAGTCTAAATTAGCTGAATATGGAGGGAAAGAGCTGCAATCCCTACCACTAAGTACTAGAAACTGATTTCTGACTCAATCGAGTTCTAAGAACATGCAAATACGCTGAAAATGCAACAACAACTAAAGGAACAAGACACTGAGACTCATTTAATCCAAGAGTAAACTGAGAGATGAGAGAGGAACTATTACCTAAAGCTGAAATGGAATCGGAAGGAAAGAGATGAGGATACTTGGCCTTCATGGCTGCTTCTACTTCTCAAGTAGCTCCCTCTACACATTGACTCCTCTACAAAACCTTAACTGAAGTGACTTCTTTGTTTCATAACCATGCACACCCCTCATATCTTGAATTCAAGAACCATAAATCATATTAAGTCAACACATCTAGCATTCACCACATTATACATGGGTATAATCTTGACTAAAGTATATCACTCATTATATACATAAACTCATGTACTCATATTATAGGTCAGGAGAACGAAGTCCTTTCACTATAATGCCTTATACAATTCAACATACACAATTGCTTCCTTCTTTAAGCCTTAACATCTTTAACTTATTCATATTAGCTTTTACCATTAAAGCCCTTAGGAGTCATTTTCATACTACAACCATTACTCTCAACCAATACCTCACATGGTCATCATGAAAACCTAACTCTCAAGGTAAACTAACCACATGCTTCGTTCTTATTCAATTATAGACATATAGTATTGATGTGAGGTCAAAATACATATTTTTAATCATTATTTGTCTCACATTTATTAGTTATATTTGTTCTTTTTGGGCATAAATTTTATGGATTGTGCTAAATAGTGTATTTTATTTGTAGGATTAAATTGGTGAAAAAATGAATAAATTTGAAGCTAAAACGAATTAAAGATGAAAGGTTGAAGAAGAAAATCAAGCAGACAACTTATGAATTAAATTGAATATTATATTAATATTTCAATATATAAGAATTGCAGCGCAAAGTGAAGAGACCAAATTGATGTTGTTATTTCATTGCCACATGACAATCTCTAAAGCAACTGGTCACGTGATGCATGGCGGTGCAAAACAAATAATTTGAGGCAGTACTATTCTACGCGACAGTTCACGCGATGGAAAAAAACAAATCCAATTCTTTTGGGTTTTGGATCCCTAATTTGTTTGGACTCAATTATTTTATTCAGGGTTTTCTATATCTATGAATAATGCAAAGAAATAATTATTTGGGGAGCCAAAAACCAAGAAACAATACACATTATAAATTTTCTTCTAGCTTAGGAACTTTGGAAGAGCCGCCGTGGAGGCCGGAGAATTGTGGTTTATTCTTTTTTCTCCTTTATTATTTATTTGAATTTGTGATTAATAAAAGATAGTTTAGCTATTGTTCTTAACTTTTTATGATTAACACAAGCATTTATTTTAATAAATTTTGATTGTGTTTTTTGTGATAATGAGTAGTTAAATTTCATAACTAGAGTTGTGGGAACCATAAGCGATTAACAAAGTATGAATAGTAACTAAGCAATTCTTGAATAGTGTTGTTGCATGCTATGATAATTCTTTCCTTTAGAAGTCTTTTTAATGGTGGCCAACATTAGAACTCGCCTTGTTGCTACTTGCCGGACCAAGGAGGTAGTTAATAAGAAAAGTATTATCAACATAAATTTAGTGTGCTACTATCTAATAGTCTAATGTCAATTGGTGCGAGGGTGAAAACTAAGTCATACATTGATGTGATGTCTAATATGAGGTAAAGGTAAGGCTTAGTAAATTATACACACGTAGCCGGATCAAGGTGCAGGGTGAAATTCTCTAGATGCCGGACCAAGGATTTAGAGATACCTAACTTATCACTTTGCATTGTAATACACTAGGAAATGATTGATATTACTAGGATTACCGCGTTATAAGCTTATGGGGAACACAATCCTAGTTATTTCTATTTATCTGAATATAAATAAATACTTAGTTCAAAGCTATTTTTATTGTTTCTATTTTATTTCATTTTAAATCACCCCATTTTTATATAACGACTATCGAGTTAAATATTTGTTATTGACAATATTCTTCCATATTCTTTGTGGGATCAACCCCGACTTATAGTTGGGTAAATATATTGTATACGATCGTTTATATTTCTTTTCAAGAAGTATATTTGAACGTTATCAAGAATGGCGCCGCTGCCGGGGAACGTGGCTTAGAAATTGTCTTTATTATTTATTTTGACTTGTAGTTTTTTTTTTTTTGTTTCTTAGGATTAGTTTTAAATTTGTTTTTTTTTAAATTATTATCATATTTCTTTTACTCTTCTGAAAAAGTATGTAGTGATAAGTGTTCTTGCGATTATTGTACTTCTGATATTATGGATTCTTATAAGCTAATTTTTTCTCAACAAAATAAGTTGTGTGGGGACATGGAAGATTTATTAATATTGTGCTATAAATCAATATTTAAGTGCATGATTGATGAAGGTAACTTTGATTGGGATATCTATAAATTAAATTTTGAGTTGAGAGCAAAGATTAAATCTTATGACACCCAACAATTTAGTAATAATATGTGTGATGAAGAAAAAATACTTATAAGACAACTTGAAGAGCTAAAAGTTGAGAGCCAATTGCGTGATCATACTTTTATTGATTTTGTCATTGTTGAGAAGAGTACACTAGAGTTATGTAATGAAGTTGATAATATTATTTTTAAACACTCTAGTATGTGTAAATATGAGGGTGTAAATAATAATACAATTCATAAGTTAGGGCTTAATAGACCTCATTCCAATCATTTTTACACATTATGTTTAGATGATGAAATATTAATCAAGCCATCTGAGCTTATAGAAGAGTGTATAGGGGTGGAACAATGTGTCTACATTCTTGAATTTATTGTTTCAACATCGGAAAATTACATTCCTCACTTAGTATCCAAGAAGTGCATAATGTGATATCTATTGCTTGGGACCTTTATTTTTATACCACCACCCCTTGAGCATAATAGAAAAATTGATGTGAAATTAAGGGTGCAATTCATATCTTCAAAGTGGAAGGAAAAATAGTAAAATTGATGATGTCATGCCGCGACGTTAAATTAAGTGCTTATTGGGAGGCAACCCAATTAGTAGTGTAACTTCTTATTTTATTTTATTAGTATCACTTCTTTTCTTTTCTTGTTTTTTCAGATTAGGGGAAGTCTGAGTACCAAAAAAAAAATTGAAGCAAAGGAATAAATTAAGAGAACATGCTACTAGTTAGGCCTAAAGGCCTCAGGGAGTTTTTCTAACCCTTGTTTTAAATTTTATTTAATGCTTTGGGGACATAGCATCTCTTTTATGTGTGAAGTGGAGGAATAAATTTCTAGTTTTTATTGTTTTATTGAGTTTTTTTTTAGGATGGGTTCCTTGGCTTTTGTTTTTGGTTCTTTTCCTGAGGATAGTCCCTTTGAACCGAGCGTCTTTTATTTTTTTTAGGAATAAATTTTTATTTTTAAATCATTTTTTTTATTTTTTTGGAGAGAAGAGAAAAGACCCTTTTGAGTTAAGTGATACTTAATATTTGGGCCTAATTTTGAGTAGTACTTTCTTGTGAATGCTTGATTGCTAGTGAAATTGCAAATTTTTTTGATATCTAGGTTGATGATTGTGACTTCGTATATAGCTTATTTTATTTTGTAGTTTGTTATGATCCTGTCTCTCTTAGAAGTGGAATTGATCCATCTTGATTTGATACTTGTGCCATGTGTGATGAGATTTTGTTTATTCCATGTTTTGCATCTTAGTCTAGAACTTGTCCTATATGTTATTGAAGTGAAATAAAAAGTGATGCTTTGTTTAGGGGGAAAAAGGACGAATTTACCCCCAAACTTTGATAAATGGTACGTCTATGTCCTCCGTTATATTTTGGGTCCATCTCAGCCCCTGCCGTCCAATTATCGGTACACACATGCCCCTCTCAATAACGGCTCCCTCATCCTTTACACATGTCGTATTCCTAATTAACTACCCATTTGACCATTATTTTTAACCCATAAACTAACCACCCGCCCCATAAACCCATACCCACCCGATTCACTCTAAAATTGAGATGGCCCTTGAAGTTTTTGAATTCTCCAACTGGTACGTCAAATCCGCAGACGTTTCAATTTGAGAGTAAAGGTCAGCAACAGCTTTGGTACCTTGAGAATTGGACTAAAGGGAAGAGATCTAAGATGTCACGGAGTATGGATCGCCAGCCGATTGAAGAGGAATATTTGGCGCTTTGTTTGATTATGCTTGTGCGGAGCGATGGCTCTGTTAATAAGGTACGATCTCTACCACCGCCTGTGCCAGTGATGAAAATCCACATGCCGTTGTAGAAGATTGAGGAGAAGATGTTGTATAAGTGTTCAGTTTGTGGTAAGGGATTTGGATCTTATCAAGCTTTAGGAGGACATAAAGCTAGTTATCAAAAACACATCGCCAGTGGCGGTGGAGGAGATGATCAGTCAACTACCTCAACTACTACTAACGCTACTGGAACTACTAGTTCCGGTAACGGTAACGGCAGTGGAAGGGCTCACGAGTGTTTGATTTCCCACGAGTGTTTTCCTACTGGACAAGCTTTGGGAGGACACAAACGATGTCACTATGACGGCGATAACGCTAACAGTAACATTAGCACTAGTGTCGGAGTTACGGAGGAGGAGGACGTGGGGTCTACAATCAGCCACTCTGATTTTGACTTGAACATTCTGGCGTTGTGAAAATTCTTTCCTGGATTTGGTTCTGGCGAGGATGAGGTAGAGAGTCCACATCCGGCGATGAAATCTCACTATCTCTACCTCCAAAATTTGAATTATTCCACTCAATTCTCATTTTTCAACTCTCAAATTTTTTGTATTTTTGATTTTGTAGTGATTGAATTGAAAATTGACAGAGAGAAATGAGTAGAATTGGCGTAGAATTAATGGAGATTGAAAAAGAAGTAACGGAAGAAATGAGAGATGGTGATGATGAAGTGAAGAGAATTCTTCCATGGACTAAAACATATTACAGTACGAGGAATTGTGAGATAGGAATGAGACTCGGAAGATTTGGGTCTTTTAATTGACTTAGGATATTTTAGAGGGAATCGGGTGGGTATGGGTTTATAGGGCGGGTTGTTAGTTTATGGGTTAAAAATAATGGTCAAACGGGTAGTTGATTAGGATTACAACACGTGTACAGGATGAGGGAGCCGTTAGTGAGAGGGGCATGTGTGTACCGATAATTGGAAGGCAGGAGCTGAGATGGACCCAAAGTATAACGAAGGGCATACACGTACCATTTATCAAAGTTCGAGGGTAAATTCATCTTTTTCCTTTGTTTAGGAGATGATAATAGGCTATCTTTGATTTGTATGATAAATTTTAGCCTTTTCAGATATTTTATCACTAGTTAGCCCTTTTGAGCCTGTAGCCTTTTGTTGGTAGTCATATTTTACCCTTGACTATTTTTTTGAAACCCTAGTTTTTGCACCTTGCTTTCTTGAGCATTATAGCATAGACTTATTCTAATTATCAATTTTGAGAAAAAAGGATGGTTGAGTGAAAAAGTAATCACTGACAGTTACAAAGTGCTTAAAAGCCCTCTTTGAAAGAATGTGACATGAAAAAAAAACGTTACCTTTATGATGGCCCTGGTCCTTCCAAGGATACCGTGCACCTTAATGCATGTAAAATACGTAAGTTAAGGGTGGCTATTTTGAAGGAAAAGTTTAAAAAAATATAAAAAAAAATAAAAAATATATATATATATATTGAAACATTCTTGAGATGAAGAGAATTACTTGTGAAATAATTGTTGAAGAGAGAGCTGAAAATAAAGAGAAGAAAATAATGGGTGATGAAGTCTAAAATTGCAAAGTGCTTAAGGAAATGTAAGTCTTTTCCTACCCGTCCCCTAGCCTACATTACAACCCGTTAAAGTCTTATTTGATTCTATTCGAGCATGCTTAATTAGTGGAGATGTACAGAATGGGCAATCATATGGTTCTTTGTGCATACATGTAAATTTTCTTTGTGAGTGTGAGAGTGTTCTTTGATGTTAAGTCCTTATTTTATATTCAATCTTTTGACTTGAGTGTGTGGACTATTTCTTCTTGTGAGGGCACTTGTTTCGTGATAGATAGGTGATTTTATTAACTTTCTTTGATGAGAGTAGGTGAGCAAGCTTAAATTTGATGAGTTCAAAGTCCTTCCTTGAGGTTAGGAGGTTAGAGGTTTATTGTTTATTTGGATGTCTTGCATAATGATTGAGAAGTGTACTTGATATTTTGAAATTGGTATATGGCCTAATTATTTGTATTAACCAAAGTAATGATATTGCTAGTATGATTTTTTGAGATGAGTTTTAATGTTTGCTCGAGGACTAACAAAAGCTTAAGTGTGGGGTGTTGATGTGAGGTCAAAATGCATATTTTTAATCATTATTTGTCTCACATTTATTATTTATATTTGTCCTTTTTAGGCATAAATTTTATGGATTGTGCTAAATAGTGTATTTTATTTGTAGGATTAAATTGATGGAAAAATAAAAAAAATTTGAAGCTAAAACGAATTAAAGATGAAAGGTTAAAGAAGAAAATCAAGCAGACGGCTTAATAGATTAAAATGAATACTATATTAATATTTCAATATATAAGAATTGCAGCGCAAAGTGAAGAGACCAAATTGATGTTGTTATTTCATTGCCACGTGGCAATCTCTAAACCAACTGGTCACGTGATGCATGACGGTGCAAAACAAATAATTTGAGGCAGTACTGTTCTCCACGGACAGTTCACGCGACGGAAAAAAAAAAGAATGTAATTCCTTTTGGTTTTGGATTCCTAATTTGTTTGGACTCAATTATTTTATTTGGGGTTTTCTATATCTATAAATAGTGCAAAGAAATAATTATTTTGGGAGCCAAGAACCAAGAAACAATACACAATATAAATTTTCTTCTAGCTTAGGAACTTTGGAAGAGCCGTCGTGGAGGCCGGAGAATTGTGATTTATTCTTTCTTCACCTTTATTATTTATTTGTATTCGTGATTAATAAAAGATAGTTTAGCTATTGTTCTTAACTTTTTATGATTAACACAAGCATTTATTTTAATAAATTTTGATTGTGTTTTTTGAGATAATGAGTTGCTAAATTTCATAACTAGGGTTGTGGGAACCATAAGCGATTAACAAAGTCTGAATAGTAACTAAGCAATTCTTGAATAGTGTTGTTGCATGCATTGATATTTCTTTCATTTAGATGTCTTTTTAACGGTGGCACGTTAGAACTCGCATTGTTGCTACTTGCTGGACCAAGGAGGTAGTTAATAAGAAAAGAATTATCAACATAGATTTAGTGTGATATTATCTAATAGTGTAAAGTCAACTGGTGCGAGGGTGAAAATTAAGTCATACATTGATGTGAGGTCTAATATGAGGTAAATGTAAGGCTTAGTAAATTATACACACGTAGCCGAACCAAGGTGTGCGGTGAAATTCTCTAGATGCCGGACCAAGGATTTAGAGATACATAACTTATCACTTTGCATGTAATACACTAGGAAAGGATTGTTATTACTAGGATTACTGCGTTATGATCTTATGGGGAACACATTCCTAGTTATTTCGAATAATCTGAACATAAATAAATACTTAGTTCAAAGCTATTTTTATTGTTTTTATTTTATTTCATTTTAAATCCCCCCATTTTTATATAGCGACTATCGAGTTAAATATTTGCTATTGACAATATTCATTCATATTCTCTGTGGGATCGACCCCGACTCATAGTTGGGTAAATATATTGCATACGATCGTTTATATTTCTTTTCAAAAAGTATATTTGAACTTTATCAAGTATCAAGTAAACTAAATCTCAATACTACTTCAGCCATGATTCATCATGTAAGATCTAATCAAGTTAGTTCATGTCTACAATCTTTACTTACAAGCAATTTATGTCTAGGTGATCTAATCTAAGGCAATTCATCAAAAAGTTCATCAATCTTAGAAGGTCACATCTAAGCCCTCAATTTGCCTCTTTCATGACATAACCCTAGGCCACATCAATTTCACCCTAGAATATTAGGTTAATCAAGTATACATGTAGAATCATACTAAAATCATGCAATTAAGAATCTTCATTCTCAACATAAATCTTGAAGCACATGCATAATTCTCATATGCATGTACAAATTCTCATAATTTTCCCATTAAGAATCATGAATAACATTCACTACAACATTCTAGAATTTCTACATTAGATGTGGGTAATAACATAATTCAACCAATTCAATTCTTTTATACAGGACCCAATTAAATGCTTCAAAATTCTATTAAGATCACAATTAAGCAATAGAGGGGGATACATGGGTTCTTGGGGGAATTTCACCAATATTCAACCCTAAATCATCAATTCAATCAACACAATTCAATCATAAAAATCAACTTTAAAGAGAACCTATATGTTTGAACCAAAATACTAGAATTGGGGACAATTTGAAGTTTGAAAACCAAGTTTTGAAGGGGTTGTTTGGGTGGAATCTACCCAAAGATGCAAAATACCATACCTTGAGGGTGAATCCTTGAAGAAATTGATAAAAAGCCCTCGAAATCTTTCAGTCCAAGCTTCAATTTTACTTTTCTTCTTCTTGGGTTTTTAGAGAAGGATTTTTTGTAAAGAAGATGAACTTTTGATTTTGATTTGGGTCCCTGTGAAAGTGATTTAGTTTGGGTGTTAAATGACTTAAAATACCTTATATACTTATTTAAAAATAATCTAAAATATACCTATTTAAAATAGGACCTAAAAATAATAGTTACACTTATCAATTTTCTGGGTGTTACATAGTTTTTGCCTTCTCTTTTCAAATGTATGCATATGCAGGTAATGCATATTTTATGGTATCATCTCTACAAACTTGTTCTTACTCTTCTCATTGTGCAACCAAAACAAATTACTTTTTATGAAATTAAAATATATCCAAAATATAATTTCAAATGGTAATTAGATGGTGGAGCCGGGAGCTTCAATAATTTGTACATCATGTGGTACACAAGATATTGAAAATAGCTTAGTACAAACTAATAATGAATTCAATTATATCTAAAAGCACTAAGTTGTTTATGTGCCTATTTTATACTCAATTACCTCCACTATCAATCAACACAATCAGACAATTCAACACTAGCTAGCTACAATATATAATTATTATTGACACCAATCATCATTACGAGAAAAGCAATATCGATAATGACCATCATATGTGTAATGACCCTCCAAGTTATTTTCTTCGTTTTCAAATCTTTTCTGTGTTTAGAGCTTTTCTGTAGCCACCACAAGTCATTTATGACTTACTGGACTGACAATTTGGTCGACCGATCGTTCTTTTTATTTTGTGCAAGATTTCATATTTTGGAGCCTTCAAACTTTAAATAGTTGACACCAGTCAAAAGTTCAAGAAGACAACCTCAAATGGAATAATGACAGTTTCATCGGCTCCAAAAGGACCATTTTAGGCTAGGGGTATGGTTGGTTGGCCCCCGAGACTTCTGGTGTAAGTATTTTCCGTTAGGCGTTTTGTCTTTGAAGATTAAGCCAGGTGTAACACTCCGGAAATTAGTATGTTAAAACTAGAGCTAAACGATTGAGGGTTAGAGTAATGGAGGTGGCCAAGGGCTGAGGGCAAAGGGGCAAGAGCACAGGAAAGGGCCAAGGCTGCACAAGCCTTGCCAAAACACTACCCCAAGAACACGAGGGCTTTCACGACCACTGGTGGTCACCACGAGTCGTGGTGCCACTCGTGAAGGTGGAGGCAGTAGCCTCCTTAGCTCCTCCACACGAGCCACTTCATGGCTCGTGAAGCCTTAGATGGCTTGTGGGAGTGGCCTTGGTCATGTCTTTGTGGTTTGAGCTTAGTGAAGAAAAGTGGATAAGCCATTGCCTCAAGGTCCGTCAGAGGAACCACGACTCATGACCTTGACCACGACTCGTGGAACCCCTCGTGAAGATGCCTTGGGCTTGTGAGCTAAGGGAACATGTTTCCCCAGCCACTGCCTTAAGACCATGGAGGGGAGCACAGCTTGTGCTCATGACCACAGCTCCTGGACCCCCTCGTGGCACCTGGCAGCTCACTTTAAGTGAGGGTTATTTTGGGAACTTCCATTTTAAGTCCCATCAAAGAGAAGTCGTTTTGGGTAAGTTTAGTTCACTACATAAGTCATTTTGAGGTCAATTTCACCTAATCTAAGTCATTTTTCCCAAACACCCAAATAATTCCCAAAAGTTCATCTTCCCTAAAAGAAATTCTCTGTAGAACTTCAATGAAGGAAAAGAAGGAAGAAAGTGAAGCTTGGGTTCAAGGAACAAGTTCTTCTCATCAAAATCATTGGATTCCATTGTTAAGGTATGGTATTTCTTCATCCATGGATAGCCTTCATCCATGGAGTCCCCAATTTCAAAGATAGAATTCCCCTAAAACCTAGGGTTTGTCTCTAAGTCATGGGTTCCCTTCAAAAATGATTCTAATATTTTATTTAGTTTATATTATGATTAAATTGATGAGCTATGATGGTTTTTATATTGAAATCCCCCAAGAACCCATGAAACCCCCATATTACTCAATTATGATCTTGTGATGCGGGTTTGTTGATTATAGAAGAATATTAAGAGATTATGCTTGTAGTAGTTGAGTTAATTGAATCATGCTAATATCCATGTCTAATTTAGTAATTCTATATGTGTTGATGGAATGTGATCTATGGTCCTTGAAGGCCAAAGTATGAGAATTATGTATATGCTTTATGAACACTTTGAGAGTAATGTGAATATGATTATAATCTAGTTGTTGTGTTGTTGGAAGTTATCCTCATGTACACACTTATGTAATAATATTCTATGATGTGAATGGTTTTCTCATAATATGATTATTCTAGGGTGAAAAGGCTATTCTCACCTATTGAATCTATAAGCTATAGTATGAATTATGTTGGATTGAGTGTCAAGATATTCGTCCATAAATATTCACTTAAATCAAGACTTAATATGTAATCTAGGGGAATTAATTCTTAGAACATAGTGGATATGAATATGAGATGGAAGCTTATACGATAATTGAGTCTGGCTTCCCAATGAAAGCTTTTACACTAGTTGAGTCAGGATTTCCAAATGGGTTCCTTCTACCTTAGTTGAGTCTAGGTTCCCAAAGTATGTATCTCATGAGATGGAAACCTTCTACCTTAGTTGAGTCTGGGTTTCTAGTAGCAATCTTCTTATCCCATAAACTATGTGCCCACAAAGGTCTCTAGCTAGTCGATCCACCTAATCTAAGATTATGGTTCTACCTTAGGCAAGTAGGACAACCCCTTTTCGGTGTGGGGTAGACACCGGATTCCATGGTAAGCTCACACGTTCTATGTCGGTTAAGGCTAATCTTCGTTTATGATAGTATGTACAAGAAAATGAAATATGAACTATAGTTACTCAAGATGCTTTACAGAGTGTGGGTGGGATTATGGGATCTTATTCATGTATTGCACAAGTATGCTTTGAGGGTATTTATGGTATGTTCATGTTATAATATGATGATCTATGAGTTGATTATGCTTATGACTTATGCTTTTCCATTATCACAAAAATGATGATTTAAACTAGTAAATGGAATGCATTCAACTAAACTGTCCCTTTTAGCATATTTCATTGATTTTATGCATGGCTATCATACTTAGTGCATTTTTGTACTAACCCATATTTTCCTACATTTTCCCCAAGTATAGGGTCCGGTTCTCAAGGCGGTCCCCATTGTGGCTAGAGCTTGGAATTGATCATTCTCATTGCTTGTTTGGTGAGTCCTCATGATTTGAGTACATATATTGTCATTTGGTAGTTTCATTCTTGTATTTGCCTTTCCGATTATATTGTATGGGTTTTGACCCTATTTGATTCGAATATTGTAATAGATGGCTAATTGAGACAAGTCTAGACTTTCTCTTTCCCTTATAAAAAATTTGGACTTAAAATGCATTTTTACTCTTATTGTTCTAATGCTTTATGTTATGATATTCTAAGTGGCTTACATGGAGCCTTTCGGGGTTCTATATGCCTTGTTATGTCTAGGGGATACCCTTGGCTCGTGACTAACTTGGTAATCAGAGCACAATGTTTAGAATGATTCTAGGATGATGTTTCATAAGCCACGTCTAGTAGAGTCTTGTTCGTGAGTGTGAAGTACGCAACACTTATGAATGAGAGGCTATAAGATGTTTAGAAAATTTCACTTCTTTCATTACTCTTAAGTCGTGCCTTAGAGTTTAACTCTATAAAGTCCCTCTCTTAATCCTTCTATTGTGTCTTCTGGATATGAATACACGAAGGGCTAACACAAGAAGAATGAAGGGTGACAATGTAAACGAAGGAGCTCCTCCTCAAGCTAATCAAGCTAACTAAGCTCCGGTTGATCCCATGGTTGAGAATGTGACCCATGCGGAGTTCAGGTCTACTATTCAAATGTTGGCTCAAGTTGTGAGGGCTCAGGCCAATAGAGAGGTTTTAGCTCCAATCAGTCCTAATGTGAATTCGATTGCTTAAAGGGTTAGGGATTTTGCTAGAATGAACCCTCTCGAACTTCATAACTCTAAAGTGGAAGAGGACCCCCAAAGGATTATCGATGAGGTTTATAAAATTCTTTCTATTATGGGGGTGTCTTCGAAACAGAAGGCAGAGTTAGCCGCCTACCAACTAAAGGATGTTGCTCAAGTATGGTATGATCTTTCGAAAAGGGGAAGACCCGTAGGAGCGGGCCTGGTTCAAGAAGAATGTCGTTTGGCAATGGCCCATCATGACATGGATATCTCAAGGCTCATGGTATATGCTCAACAAATTGAGGAGTCAAAACTCAAGAGAAGGAATAGAGAGGTAAAAAGTGATAGAACCGGTGATGGGAACTTCTCCAATGCTAGGTCCGATGGACAAGGTTGACAAAGGTTCTACAACCAAGGTTCCTCTGGTTCCCCAAGGATCAACAAGGATAGGGTTTCCAACCCTAAACCTCAAGGAGGTAATAGTGGTGGTTCTTATGTTGCTAGGCCTAATTGTGCAAAATGTGGTAAAAGGCATGATGGTAAGGGTCTTATTGGTATCTGTCACGACCCGGGATCACCCCCTAGTCGTAACCGGCGTACTCGACCTCGAAGAGGTCTAATACAAGCCTCTTAGCATTCATTCATCGCATAGACACTAAAACCATAAGGAATAAAAAACTTTCTTTACCAAGAA
>JAJOOR010031523.1:0-13105 GCA_036250505.1 Solanum acaule | reverse complement strand
GTTCTTATTCGCTTATTAGATAATTAAGTTAATCGCATAAATATACTATCTCCTTTAATTATAATTAAGTATTTTTCGTAAATAGTTTTTCTATCTTCACAAGATGAGAGAAGAGTGTTTATACATCTGACATCACTCTTTTCGGATTTTCACACATGAAATTATACTGCGTAGATAATTTATATCTACGATTACATAAAAGACAAAAATAATTTTGATATTGATATTAATCGAGGAATAAAGAGCATTCACAAATTTTATGTTGTTCTAATTGGGGAAACCTATACAACATTTTCAAAAAAGCATATCCCACCAACACAAAAAAAAATTTAAAAAAGAGGGCGGGGGGTCCATGACCATATTAAGTTTTTGGATTTAAATAATTTGTACACATCTATTGATGTATAGTTTTGCTTATTCAATGTTTTTTAATATATATAATTATATGACATAAGTTATGGGAAGATTATTTAAGAGCATGATCTTAAAGAACTAAACATCGTATAAATAATACGGACAAAACAAAAGATATAACTATGTCATTATTATATTTATATATTTCTTCCATTTTAAAATAAATGGTGTTTTAGTTTTTATTTTTCATTTCGTTTCAAAATAAATAATGTTTTAGGATTTCAAAAAGAAAATGAACCTATTCTTTCAAAATTAGCCTTATTTTAATACATGAAGTTTCATATCATTAAATTAGGGTAAGTTAGTAAAAATACTGCTTATTTTTTAAACTAAGTAGTTTAATAAGAATGTGTCAAATAAAAAATATCACATATTTTAAAACGAATAAAGTATTACACTTATCGGCTATCGCTTTATAAGCTGGTAAAACTTAAAAAAAACACATAAAGCAAAGTAGCTATATTTGCACTTCTTTATCCGAAAGAATAATTTGTACAACTTTCTACTATATTAGAAGAGGCACTTTAAGATTGGTATCAACATGTATGCTTAAAGGCAATATATTCTGATTTAGGAGTAATTTAGACCTTTTCATGCCAGATAAATTTCAAACGTGTCATTCATTGAAAATTCAAGAGCCACCACATCAATGTATGTGGCCTCTATCTGAAAACTTCTGCTTCTTTTCTTTTTTTGTGCTTTTCATTTGGTTTCTTTCCAACATTTCGTTATTTGGTTATAACTGGTCTCTACTTTCCAATTACTTTATTGTTCGTTGAGATTGAGAATGTGTTCACAGAAATAAAATAATCAAAATCATGAGCTAGCTTTTGGGGTTGAGTTAGGTCCAGGTGCCATATTTTTATATGGTATCAAAGCCAAGTCCATCCCACTTTGTTGTTCATCGATGATGGCCCCCATTTAGAAGTGTTCATGCTCCAGTTGAGGTCTGGGCATGCGGGGAGTGTTAAGAAGTCCCACATCGGTAGAGGGATGGAAATTTGATCTCCTTATATGGACTTAGACAAACATCTCCTCATGAGCTAGCTTTTGGGATTGAGTTAGTTCCAGGTGCCATATCTTTACACTTATATGCGCATAATACTTGGACGTAACAGTCTTGGATGGTGGAAGTGCGAGCACAATTTGTGTTATTTGTCGAAAATCACTGTATGCAAATGAAATGTTCTTCAACTGGTCGGATGCTTCGACAATGATGATGGAGTATTTGTGCCTAAATAAGTGTAACTAATGTGTAATTTACAATGCACAAATTGTCTTTGATTTATTTTTTTAATAACATATGGTATCTTCAATTTTTAGTTGTATTTCTTGTTATAACCTTAAAAAGATTTTCATCAGAAACATACTTTCTAGAATTTTAGATATTTAAATAAAATTATACAACGGACAAACTTTCTTTCTCGATGTACGTGTGTTTGTGTCCATAAAGATATGTGGTAGTCATTTAAATGCAACTCCTTTTGCAGCTTAGCAAAAGCATAATTTTAGAAGTGTGGTTTGCTTAAAAGTTCTTATAATCAATATGTATTTTCTGTTATTTCAGTATACATTTCCTTAACGAAAATTATCACTTTGTTAAAGTTATACTTTGAAATTATATTTTGCTCATTAGACTTTGATGATCAAATACTTGGGCTATTCAATGCCATGGTTGTTCACTTTAATATTTTACACGATGAAGGTGTACATTGATATTCCTTTATTCATTGGATGTATGGGATATATGATTGTATTATTTTATCATATATGAATTTATATGATTTCTTAGTTTCTTATTACACTATATCGCCCATGCTTGCACGGGTAGCATCTATCTAGTTTTAAAATATGAACAAAATGGCTATTTGTGTAAATCAACCCAAGAATGATAAGTGTATAATTGTAAATAAAGTTTGCTTCAGTTTAAAATTGAGCATTCAATTTATTATAACAATAATAGAATATCAACAATTATGTTCTCATTTAAAAAAAAAAAAAAGAGTAAGGTATGATATATGAATCTTCACAATGTATATTGTTCCAATTAAGCTCGTCACATAGAAAAAAAATATAGAATTTACAATGAGAATTTTCTTGAAAAAGGTCACATAAGACTAAAGAGTCTGGTTGAATTGACTTCTCATTTTTGGCTTATAAGTCAAAAAAACTTGGGACTTACTTTTATTAATTTAGTTTGAAGTCAAATGCTTATAAGTACTTTTTAAAATTTATCTAAACACTCTAAAAAGTGGTTAAAATTGATTTTGACTTAAAATCTCTTAAAATAAGTTAATTCAAACATTTAAAATAAGTTAATTCAAACATGCTCTAAAAATCAATGTAGAATACTAGGGTATATATCCCCAAAAATGTAAAATGTTTCAAAAATATATATTTATACAGGTGGATTAAGCTGATGAAAATAACAGAAAGGCCTAAGTTATTCTGGGCCATCAGTAAAAGCCACAAAAGAAAACAAAATAAGCCCAAAAATAGGCCCGCAATTACGTAAAGTAAAATAAAATGCAATTTTCAAAAAGTAGCAACATAATCGTAACACAATATACAATACAATTAAAAAAAATTGAGCCAATTCACAGGAGAACCATATATCTTGTGATTAAATACCAACATAATCATCATACCGTAATTCTCCTCGGTCATTTCACAAACTAAATTTTCCATGAACATCCTTAGAGGACTAAAATTCGGCATTAATGATGCTTCGAAGTTGAAATTCAATCGTAATCATGCTCAAAATACTTGAGAACATCTTGAGAAATTTATATCTCAAACTTGAGATAATTTGGTGAACTATTCTCATTTGTATCTCTTATATATATATATATACAACCACAAAAAGTATGGTAACAACTAAGAGCCCGTTTGAATGAGCTTATACATAATTCATGATTTATTTTTGACTTAAAAACGTATTATCGAATTCTCAACTATACACTAATATTCCATGGGTGTCCCATCACCCCTAAACCTTTTAAAAGTAAAATATACACGCCAAACAAACTCGCACAAATTTATATTAAATAGTAATCTACACGCTTCTACCATGTAATATTACCCCTTTATTTATATATATATACATATATATATATTAATTAATTATTTTCCGATATTATACTTTTTCTTTTATATTTTTTTTCCTCTTTTTTTCCCATTCCTCTTCTTCTTTGAATTTGACGAATTGCTTTTGCAGATTGACGAGAAGAATATCGTCCATGACTATCACATCCTATTCAATTTTTATCAGAGGTCTAAACACTAGTAGAATTTTGATGTTTTCTATTAAAGCTAGAAACGTACGAAAAACTCCACTGTCAAAGTTGTTTCTTCTTCCACTACTATAATATTTACTAGAGAACAATTCTTCGATCGATTGCTACTAAAAGATATCGACTTATCAAGATGAAGGTATCATACAAGCGAAGAGACTAACAATGATTTAAATTATCAATGTAGATCCATTTATTTGACAAACATGTAATGACATTATTAATATTTTATTCATGTTACATTCATTTAAATTTTCTTTATAAATATAAACTAAGATCAAAAACATTGAAATTCAAAATATACCTTCGTTATAAAATACATATAAGTTTTGACATCTCAAAAAATACTCTCGACATGAAGCGGACACACAACGTGTACCCTCTTATTAGCATACTACTTTTGACTTTTCTTTTATCCTCGTGAAGGTATAGGAGCCATTCTAGAAAGTTCTAAACTCCTAAACAAATCACAGCCCTTCAATTTTCTTAAGCTCAAATAAAACCACGAATCCCACCCACCAAGCCCCTTCTCTTCTTTTTCCTCTTCATTTCCCTAACACCGTCAAGAACCTCACTTCTCCTCTTCTCGCAGCAACTTTAAATCGGTAAGAATGATCAATCGATTAATTGAATTTGCACTTTTGTAGTGAATTTTGATTGCTAATTTTGTAGATCTGTTCGTCGTTTTTGTTTGTTTCAGATCAGTTTTTATTGACGTAGTTGAACCGATCGAAAGATGTTTGGAAGAGCACCGAAGAAGAGTGATAATACAAAGTATTATGAGATCTTAGGAGTTCCAAAGGCTGCTTCTCAGGAAGATCTCAAAAAGGCTTATCGTAAAGCCGCCATCAAAAATCATCCTGACAAGGGAGGCGATCCTGAAAAGGTAATTATACTTTTATACTGTTTTTTTTTTTTTGTAGAGTTTTTGATTATCAGGTGTAGTTTTGTGTATATATATCGGTATTTGAATTGTTTTAGATCTGTAAAATACTCTGAATCAATCAATAAACTGTGCGTCTAACCTAAACTAGTTTGAGTATTCCGTTTGGTTCTATTAAATTTCTATTTCTTAATTGAAGTAGATAAAATTGTCACATAGTGTACCAATTAGACTGTCTTATTAGCTGAATAGCATGAACTATATTGTGCGTAGTATAATATTGTTTTTAGATCATCCAAGGGCGTGACCTAGTGGTCAATGAAGTAGTTTAAGAATCACGTAGTCTCAGGTTCGACCAGCTCTCATCTGTTCTAGCTTTGATGTACACAGTTGGTTACCTGCTATCTGTTACTGGTGGGGTGGGGGTGGCAGTGGCAGGTATCTTGTGGAATTAGTTGAGGTGTGCAAAAGTCTGTTCTGACACCACAGTTATCAAAAAATAATAATTAATGGAGTACTATTAATCAATCAATAAACTATGCATCTAACCAGAAGTAGTTGGACTGTTGGAGTCTGTCTGTTTGATTCTAAATTTTGCTTTCTTAGTTGAAGTAAGATACGATTGACCCATAATGTACCAATATTGGTTCTGTAATTTGAATGTCGGATTAGCTAAACTATATAGTGTGTAATAGGATATTGTTTTTAGGCTTTGTAGTTTGTGATTAATTGGGTAGGATTACTTTTGAATTATCCAGAATGTATGACATGGTGTTAAATTGGGAACTGCAAATACTGTTTTGTTTTGACAATGTTCTGTATGTAGCTAGAGATATGGTGTTATTCATGTGCAATCTCGATGGATTAGTGTCCTTTGGTTCTTTTAGTTTTAAGAGCTTGCCCAAGCTTAGTATGTTCTTATTGTTAGTTGATGGATTGTTTGTGTTTTTCAGTTTAAAGAGCTTGCTCAAGCTTATGAGGTCTTGAGTGACCCAGAGAAGCGTGAGATATATGATCAGTATGGAGAGGATGCTCTAAAGGAAGGAATGGGTGGTGGAGGTGGTGGACATGACCCATTTGATATATTTCAGTCATTCTTTGGTGGTGGTGGAAGCCCCTTTGGTGGTATGTTTGCTGCATATATTTGAAGTTGAATTTGCTTCTCTTGGTTTGCTGTTTTCATATCTGCAATTATTTTCTCCTACTACAATTTTTCTGATGTTCAGGTGGTGGAAGCAGCAGAGCTCGTAGACAAAGAAGAGGAGAGGATGTTATCCACCCTCTCAAGGTTTCTTTGGAGGATCTTTACAATGGGACATCAAAGAAGCTTTCACTTTCTCGCAATGTGTTGTGCTCAAAGTGCAAGGGGTGAGTTATAACAGCATGGTTGTTTATTTTTCAACTTCATTTTGTTATTAATGAGTGGAGTGGGTGTCAGTGGTTAGTGCCTTTAACCATCTTGTGCCATGCTATGATACTGATGGTGTTATGTTCCCCTTTTCAGTAAAGGGTCCAAGTCAGGTGCTTCAATGAAGTGTTCTGGCTGTCAAGGGTCTGGAATGAAAGTTTCTATCAGACAGCTCGGTCCATCCATGATCCAGCAGATGCAGCATCCTTGCAATGAGTGTAAGGGTACTGGTGAGACAATCAGTGACAAAGATAGGTGCCCTCAGTGTAAGGGTGAGAAGGTTGTGCAGGAGAAGAAGGTGTTGGAAGTTCACGTGGAGAAGGGTATGCAGAATGGGCAGAAAGTAACATTCCCAGGCGAGGCAGATGAAGCGGTAAGATATGTGCAGTCACATTTTAGAAATGATTTGCTTATAATGACTGGATCTTGACATGATTTGTGCTTTTGCAGCCAGAAACCATCACTGGAGACATTGTTTTTGTTTTGCAACAAAAGGAACATCCTAAGTTCAAGCGAAAGGGAGATGATCTTTTTGTTGAGCACACATTGACCTTGACTGAGGCCCTATGTGGTTTCCAGTTTGTCTTGACTCACCTAGACAACAGACAGCTGCTCATTAAGTCCCAACCTGGCGAAGTTGTCAAGCCTGGTAAGCCCAAAGAACCCCTAATGACCTTTAAAAGATTTTGTTTAATGTCAGTTGAGTCTCCATCATCAGTTAATTACTCTGGCAAGTGCCAATCCTAGCAAATTTTTTTTCCAACACCGATTCCAGCATTTACCCTCTCGTGTTGCCAATTTATACTAGTAAAAATAGTACTCCTAATAATTAGTAGTACTAATATATTACATGTTTATATTGTTTTCTTCAAGCGTTCAAACAGAAAGATGACACTTCCAACTCCTTCTGTGTTTGTGATCCTTTATTTCCTTCCATTTTCTTCCCACACAACTATGTAGATTCATGTTTATCTAAGCCTTCTCTGTCTTTCACTCCCTCTCTCTACACGCGCCCACATGTATGCTTCATGAATATATCTTGGGAAATACTGACCCCATTTTTTTCTTTGGCTCTGCAGATCAGTTTAAGGCTATCAATGATGAAGGGATGCCGATGTACCAAAGGCCTTTCATGAGAGGTAAAATGTACATTCACTTCACTGTTGATTTCCCCGAGTCATTAACACCAGAGCAGTGCAAGAACCTTGAGGCTGTGCTGCCTCCAAGACCCAAATTGCAAGTGTCTGATATGGAATTAGACGAGTGCGAGGAGACTACTTTGCATGATGTGAACATTGAGGATGAGATGCGAAGGAAGCAGCAAGCTGCCCAAGAGGCATACGACGAAGATGATGATATGCCTGGTGGTGCACAGAGAGTCCAATGTGCACAGCAGTAATTTGGTATTTGCTATCTTGTGATAGTGGGTAGATTACTTACCAGTAAAGGATATGGATATTTTTTCTTATGCAGACCGACACTAAGTGTGCTTACATGTTTACGCAATTTGTTTTGATTTGTTATCTCATTCAATAATCCTTTTTAATTCCAAGCCCAATTTGAAATTTCACATGAGCTTAATTCGAAGCAAAATTGTTGGGTTTCACTTCACAAATAACTTAAATCCTGCCACAATTTGCTTATAACTCAGTTGTTGATGCAACTTTAAGGCACTTTGAAGTTTGAATTAAGTATTTTCAATGCGGAGTACAATTTTATGTGTGAGGCATTTTGGTACAGAGGCCTAAAAGTACAATGATCCAGCACTAAAAATCTTAAGAAATGAATTCATAAAATTTAAATTTCTGGAGTTAATATACTTACTCAAACATCATATAAGTATATTCTCTTAAAAATTAAATAATTCCCCTCTAGCGCTAATTAGACTTTATACGTTGTTTAAGAGTATATTTTTTTTTAAAAATTTCTATAACAAAAATCACTTTGTCACGTAAGCAATTATGTGAGATGGAAAAAATACAAGTTTGTGAAATAAGATTTGTTGTTTTGACCGGTGGATACAAGTAAATCATATATATATATATAAAACAACAACTTATTTTTGAGATTAATTAACCATAATCACCTATGGAGATAACACCATTGCTTAAATTAATTGCAAGAGTTCTCACATTTGTTTTCCTACTGGTATACCTCATCGTCCTTGCCATTACCCAAAATATAAATCGAATTTTAGCTTATCGGTAATTATTTACTAATTTTACTTTCTTTTTTTTTGTTAAAAACAAAGAATAATTATATTCTCATTGAATTTTTGGTATAATGATCGTGATTTAAAATTGCAGTTATATGCTCTTTACAATTGTGATTGGATTTGTGCACACACTTCTACAAATTGCCTTCACAATATTTCACTTAGTCTCTGGCCAAAATATTGGTGGACATTTCTGGGTTCATTTTGAGTTTTATGGTGATAAGGTACGTATTCTTTCATCGGTATTTATTGCCCTACTATGTTTATCAGAGGGTAGTTACATGTAGTGAAGGGTGGTCAATTGAATATCCTTTGTTGAAGAAAAATATGATGTATATAGAATACGAAGTATATAAATCAAAATTTATTTATTTTTATATATAAATATTAAATCTTAAACATTCTTCATGAAATTTCTGACTTCATCATTCTGTTTTATCATCCTCACCTTCATTTGCAGTATATGATTTATTGCTGATGACTTTTTCTATTAGATAATACTGATAGAAGGAACACATTTTGTAACGACTAATTATTAAATAAAATATGTCTTTTGAAGGAAAACAAATTGAATTTATGAGTAAAATGAAATAAAATCTAGGGTAAAATGGTTGATTTGGAGAAATGGAGCATGATCACTACTAAAAAACGTTAAAAATTGAGGGTTAAAATTGACGAACGATCTCAGTTTTTCTTTTTGTTGTCTAAAACTGACCTAAAAATATTTTTATTTTTTAATGGATGCGAAAGTAAAGAGTTTAATTTGATTTGTACATTTAACATTATATGTATAATGATGAATGGAGGTATTAAGAAATATTCCAAATATTAGTTTGATAGAGTAAATTTTACATCAAAGTTCGAATATAAAGGTATCACTCTAATTTCTAGATTATCATATCAAATATGATCCAAAGAGACAAATGCTTTACACTATCCGTATACGTAACATCATTTTTTGCACATAATATCGAACTTATATTTAATTTATAATTATTATTTTTATTTTTATTTTTTATTTTTTTTGTGCAGGTTGCTTCACACCTACTAGCTACAGGAACAGCAGCAAGTTTTGGGATTAGTCCTGGAATTATCTCTGAATCTCAAACTTTTCTAAAGAAAGGATATATAGTTGCCACTCTTCTTTTAATTGCTTTCTTGTTTTCTGCTATTTCCTCTATTTTTTCTTCCTTAAGCCTCCACAATATGAGTTGATTATATTTTCCACACATATAATTAATTATGTGTAGTAGTACTTACTACTTAGTTCAGACTCTCCGATATTGTTATCATATTTGTGTCAGATCCTCAAAAAATATACTGCTTTGAAGGATCCAATATGTAGGGGAAGATCTAGGTAATTAGGTGTGGTTTCGAGGGAATTCAGTAGCTTTTACGCTAATACTGTATTTATATTGAGAAATTTATTAAATAAATAAAAAGTATTTGTTGAAATTCAATTACGAAGATTCTTGGTTTAGCAGTTGAAATGGAACCTATTTTAGTTTTGCTGGCATCTTGGACGAAGGTTCGACTCCTCTTGGTTACATATAATGAAATTTCTTTTTCTAATTTCAAATTTATGAAAAACTATAAATTTTAAATTTATCTTTGTCGATTTACACTCAATGACATTTATAAAGAGTTCGAACAACAAATGTTTATTTTACCAATTTATACTTCAGTGTTATGTAATTGTTTGTAATATTTACCCTCTTATTTTGTAGAGATCGTTGTTGAATTATGTGGCTATTTCAGGTTAAAGAAAAACATTTGAGAGAGCACTCTTTACAAAGTTAATTATTAATAGTATATATTATCCTTAACACGCATTCTCAACATAATTTGTAAAAAATAATATCAAAATACCTAATCTAGTATAATAATTTATCTTAAAATAACTTGTATTCAAACTAAACGATCCCCAATGATAAAGAAAGATGTGATATGAGTATGGTCCTATTTTTATATATTGGGATTGAAATATTTAAATTTAAAAATACATTTGAATATTAAGATATGTAATAAAATTAAGATGTCTTAATCATAATAATATGAATTTAAGATATTAGTATTAGGCTTGAACTAACAAATGTGAACAAATCTTTATTTTATTAAAAAATAACTTTATAATTCGTGACATTATATTTTGACATAAGTCAACGATTTGCAATTTTTAACATTATCATTATCTGTTTCACCTGCAATTGTTTTTTAAAATCAAGTTAATTAATACGTGTCTTTTCTGAAAGGAATAAATTAATATAAAATTAATATTACATGCATTATTATTGAAACATAATTTTTACTGTTCCATTATATTGAGTAGATTATATATGGAAAGAATCACTAATAAATACTCGAATAAAGTTAAATATAAAGTA
The DNA here is from genome assembly GCA_036250505.1 of Solanum acaule. NCBI lineage: Eukaryota > Viridiplantae > Streptophyta > Magnoliopsida > Solanales > Solanaceae > Solanum > Solanum acaule. The sequence goes on along the minus strand of JAJOOR010031523.1, from coordinate 2,508 downwards.
ATGATAATCTATAATGGAATTATAAGAGGACCAATTATATTACGGTCTCGGACATGATTTGAAGTTTAATGTTTGTTTGAACATGTAATTTCAATTTTTTAAGTGGTACTCTTTTTGTCCTTAATTACTTGTCCACTTTTGAATTGACACACCTATTAAGAAAATAATTAATGACATAATGAGTTTATCATTTTACCTCTATTAATTATGAAGAAGTTCTACATTTTTCAAAGTAATTAATCATTTAATTGAGGGTATAGTAGGTAAAAAAAAATTGTCCTTTCTTGATTTGTTAAAATGGACAAGTAATTAGGAACAACTATAAAAGGAAAAATGAACAAGTAAATAGAGACAGAGGGAGTATTTTTTTTCTTATAAACATGAAAACCTCACAAGTTGTGAAAACTATTAAGCTAGCGTTTGACCATAGATTTCCAAATATTCTTGGCAAATATTATTTGGGTGAAAGTTTGGGTGAAATTTCACCATGTGTTTGGCCATAGTATTTGGGAAATATATTTCACTTTTTTAGAAAAATATGATTTATACCCATAAGTTTTTAAAACTATCAAAACTAACCATAAATTTGTATTACAAGTCAATTAGATCTTCGTTGCAGCAAATAACAAGTAGTGTCCATGACACTAGAGCAATGTGGTAGTTTAGAGTGAGTGCAACAAGCATCATTCCATACATCGTGAAGTAAACAAAGCACATGACTTTGTTACCATGACCCGATTGTTCATCATTTTCATCAATAACCATATCATCACTGTCATATTCACTGAATATTTCATCACTATTTTGGTGTTCACGTAAAAAATTATGTAATACAACGTAAACATTACTTTGGAGGTTGTTTTTTGTAAAAGATAAAAATTTGGTGTAAAATTTCAATTTTCAAAAGATCCCAAATAATGAGATTTGACCCAAATCAGTAAATTCTAATTTATAAATGAAATATCAAAATATATCCTAAGATGTTGCATTGTTAAATCACACATTTCTATGTTTTTTTTCATAAATAAATATTTATGATTACAAAATTTTAAATACGCATAATTTTATAAAAATCCATTAGTCTATAGTTGTAGGAGCTAACTATTCTTCAATATAATTCTTTAACACTGTACAAACAATCTTTTTATACAGGGCATGAGTTTTCTTTTAGTTTTTTTCCCAAAATTTAAAATGATGAATCTTCTTTTTTATAAACATAAACTTGACTTAAGTTTTATATTTAAAAATATTTGAGATCTCAATTGAAAATTCTGCTTTCCGAAAAATTTAAATTTTAAAATTCAAATTTTAAATTACATATTCAAACGCCTATTACGGTTGAAAATGAAATATTTGGAAAAGAGCATGTCCACGATCACAATTTCTGCACCAATAAACAAATATTTCCTGTGGTTTACTTTAATTGACGTATTGATTGATCTACATATTTATCATTTAAAAAAATTATATTAACATTAATGATTAATTATACAGCTTAGAAAATTCATAGGTTAAGAGAACAAACACATAATGTTCATTACTCCTAGTGCTATTTTATTAATACATTTACCAAGACACATAAATAAAGATAAACCTCAAGTTTGAAAATTCCATTTTTGTATTAATTCAAATAAAAGAGTACATCATTCTATAAGCAATTAAAAATAAATAAATAAGAAGAATATGTTATTTTCCTTATAGATACGTACTAAATTAAAAGAAAGTTAAATATTTTGCAATTTATATAAACCCTAAATCTGAAAGGAAATTAAATACTATAAAATATTCTTAAACTCAAATAAAAAAAATCAAATATTATACCATTAGTATAGATGATAGAATAGAAGGAAAGTAAATTTCAATAATAATTAGATAATGCCATTTTATTTTATTTTGAATCCAAAAACAATTGGATAGTTCCAAAACAGTTGTATTATTTATTCTTATCCTCATATTATGATACTCTTTTCTTATTTAGCCTATTTAAAAGATACATTGCATCTTTTAAATTTGGAAAATTATTAACTTTATACTTATCATTTTATCTTTTTTAACTTTACTTTTATACCTATTTTTCTTTTCTAATGACAATGATTAAGATGTTAAAATCACTTATAAATGACGTTTTCAAAATGTTTAGTTACGTTTTTGTTTAGTTTTAGGGAAATAACATTTTTAATTTGGGTCAACTTTATCTTTAGCACACCACAACTAATTTCATGGGATATCTATCACCTCCCATCAACAATTAATACCAGATAACTCTGTCCATCAAGATTATAACAGATAAGAAGAATTACCTAATATTATTTTTATAGTTATTTTTTTTTTATCTGTCTCAAATATGCTCATTCCAATAATGGTTTTCCGCAGCGAAAAAATGGTCTGATATAATAAAAGTCGTATACAAATATATTGGATTGGGGGGGGGGGGGGGGGGGGGGGGGGGGGGGGGGGGGGGGGGGGGGGGGGGGGGGGGGGGGGGGGGGGGGGGGGGGGGGGGGGGGG
>JAJOOR010031522.1:0-13223 GCA_036250505.1 Solanum acaule | reverse complement strand
TATATATATATATATATATATAGATGCTTTTATTTTATTGGATCACTATCCATTCTTTATTCATCGAAAGAGTAGTTTAAACCTATCTATTTTTTATGTCATTTATCTACTTTGAAACCATTACTCATACTGAAACTTACAATGTCATCCTTTTGAAGATTGAAGAAATTCCCCGGCTTTGAAAAAAAAATTAATCGACTTTTAATGTAGTTGGACTCTCATGTCGATCCGAATGAATCATCCTTTCCACGGAGGTAAATCTTTGCCTGCTAGGCAAGAGGATAGCAAGTTCCAAATTCTGTCTCGGTAGGACAGCTTTCGAAATTTCCAGAGAAGATGGGATCAGAACTTAATAAATTTCAAACTTTCTATTTCATATCCGTTAGCAACTAGTATTTGGGTGTTTTTGCTTGAGCATTACCGCCTGGACAATTAGACATCCAACTCATAATCACAACGACCCAATTGCAAGAGAAAAATGAGTAATAACCCCTAGTAGAGACTGGTACTATTCAATTCAACATTTTGTTCGTTCGGGTTTGATTGAGTCGTAGCTCTATAATTCGGATTAAGTTTATCGTTGAATGAACTGCATTGTTGATATTGATCCCATATATATATATAATATAACGTGTTTGGCCATTTGCTTCTAAATCTGCTTATCTTGAAAAGTTTTTTTTTTCTAAAAATACTTTTGGTGAGAAGTAGTATATGTATGGCAAGAAAATTTAAGTACTCTTGACCAACAATTAGTGTTTGGCTAGGCTTTTAAAAAGGGCTTCAAACTTTTTTTTTTTTTTTTTTTTCTGGAAAGTGCTTTTTAAATAAACACTTTTGAGCTCGCTAATTTTTTTAGCGTCCAGAAAACTACTTTTGTTGCTCTCTATAAGCACTTATTTTCTCCCTAAAGCTTGGTCAAACACTTCAATTTTTAAAATAAGCTTTTTTGACCTACCAAAAACTTGGTCTTACAGGCTATATATATTTCAATACTCTGTCATATGTTTGTCTCAGGAAATCAACTAAAAGTCATTTACATAGGAACAACCTTTCAACTAAAGGAACTTATAAGAAATTTGAAGGATTCAAATTCTCACCAACTCGTAAGAAAAAGAAAGAAATTATTAGTCTAGTGGTTAGAATATGCTAATAACAGAAACATAAAAAACTATTTGAAGATGAAACTTATAAGTGATAGTGCAAAAAATAGTACACAAACCGAAGCAAAAGTGAGACACCTGTTCATTCACCAGTAAAAGAAAGACAAATTTACTATACAATTTCTACAACCTTTAGTACAATTAGGAGAACCTATTGTGTGTCCTTAAGAAATTTAATTCTATCAAGTTTTCGAGGTTGTAGATTAGTTCCTTTTAAGATAAAACAAATTAAGCATTAAAGAAGTAGCGGTACCTCAAACTTCGATAATTTCATCGAACTCAAAAAGACAGCAACGAGATCACACACAGACACAATCGATCGATTTTGTTTTGTAAGAAATGTATGCAAAAGAAGGGAAGAATTCGATGCAGAAAAATGAGAGAAAATCTCTTTATCTATAGCCAACAAAGGGTAAAAGTCACAACTTTTTGAAAAAAGGATAACCTTTCAGAAAAATCACAACCTTTTGAAAAAGGCACAACTTCTAAACAGTCACAACCCTTTAGAAAAGACACAACCTTTCATAAAAGTCGCAACCCTTCGGCAAAGTCATAACCCTTCAAGAGAGTCACAATCCTTCATTTTCTATTCACACTTTTAAAACTCAACATCGAATGGTAATCTTGATAACTATTGCTTTTTGTATTACTGAGTAATGGAGTTGTAATTCAAATTAGTTTCCAAAAGCTTATAATACTGCATGGGTGAACCAGAAAAAAGGATTTAGCAGATTTTTGATGTACCGATGGCTTTGTTAGTGGGTCTTGTAATTAGTTTCCAAAAGCTTATAAATACATCTTCCTCATATAAAAAAAAATATAATTTGCCTCGATTTAGAATGAATTGCCACCCAAAAATAGAAGCAAGAAACACCCTAGATAAGAACACTTTCTCTTGTAAGGGAGTTTTCAAACAAATTAAAAATTCAAAGTTCCTCTCCCTCCTATTAAGATGATGATTTTCTGATCGAACAAGAATGAATCATAGCCAGTCCTAAAAGAGGTAACAAAAAATAATCGACTTAACACAAATATAAATTGGTTGGCAAATAAATAATGAATATCAAATTATTATATCAAATAGTTTAATATATAAACTAATATGTTCATGTGTGAATTTACCATTACGTTGTATTGCTGCATATAACATTTTCTTTCATGAACTTGATCAAAATGATAGAGTAAGGACACAACATGAGGAAATATTTTGCCACACACTCAACATGCAATTAAATTAGTATAAGTCACCGTTATGTTTCTCTTAACTAAGTTGAATCATATATTATTTAAAGTGGGAAGCTTCTATCTTCAAAGTTGGATTACCATTTTCCCCTCCACTAAATCAAAATTTAATTAAATAATCCTTAATATTTTTAGTGTTACCCTTTTGTGCATGGTTTTTCTCTTTCATTAGTTCTACTAAGCAATTATTATTAAGTATCTTTTTATATAAAACTAGTTTTCGAATATGTGCGTTGCACGTGTATTTCAAGTGATTTAGTAAAAGATTTTGCATAATTACATAAAATTGTTGAAACATTTTATCGCTAAATACACTATATAAGTAAAGTAAAACTTCATGAATATGGTACTTTGATTAGTAACATGAAATTTGACATATAAAATAAAAATATATCAAGGCTCATGTTTGTAACACCAATAGCACTATTTAAAATATTATTTTTAATTATATATTTAATTAAATTTTGATTTAGTGGAGGGAAAAAATTGTAATCAACTTTGAAGATAGGAGTTTTTCTACTTTTAATAATTTATATGAGATGATTTTTCTTAGTTAAGAGAAACATAATGGTGACTTAACTAATTTAATTGCATGTCGAGTGTGTGACAAAATATTTCTGCATATTGTGTCACTACTCTATCATTTTGATCAAGTTTATGAAAGAAAATGTTATATGCTAGCAATGTACAACGAAATGGTAAAATCATACCTGAATATATTTGATATAATAATTTGATATTCATTATTTATTTACTAACCAATTTATATTTTTGTTACCTCTTTTAGGACCGACTATGCTTCATTCTTATTCGATCAGAAAATCATCATCTTGATAGGAGGAAGAGGAACTTTGATTTTTTAGCTTGTTTGAAAACTTCCTTACAAGGTAAAGCGCTCCTATTTAGGGTATTATTTCTCTCTTCTTTTTTTGATGACAATTTATTCTAAATCGAGGCAAATCAGCTTCTTCTTTTTTTATATGAGGAAGATGAACTTTAAATTATTAGTTTATGTGAAAAATTTCCTTATAAAGGAAGCGATCATAACCAGAGTGTTTCGACATTTTCTTTTAGGAAAGCAGTTCATTTTAATTCGATCGGCGAATCACATTTCTTTAGCATTATGTTCCTTAACTCTATGTTCAAAGATGATAATAAGCCTTATGTTATTTTGTCCAGGATAAGCAATGAACTCTTTTTGCTTATAAGACTTACTAGTTTTTGAACATGTACGTTACACGTGTTCATTTTTAAACACGTACGTTGTATGGGCCCCTATTCTTCCATGTAAATGAGATATGTGACATTTTTCAAGCCAAATGACTTTTAAGTCAAAAATAGAAAGTCAAATTGAAATAACTTTTAAGTCAGAAAATAAAAGTAGGGGGAGATCTACTTTTGGTTTTTGACTTATTTTAAGTCATTTAAAACTTATTTTAAGTCATTTTTTATCTTACCAGACACTTCCTAACTTATTTTAATCATCTTTGACATATTTTAAGTTATTTTTTATATTTGTCAAACACTTCTAGAAGTCAAAACTGACTTAAAAGTAAGTTTCACCAACTTTTAAGTCAATCCAAACACCATCTTAGTCTATTTCATGGTCTAACTTGTCTGTTCCGAGAATCACCAAACTACGATAATCTAAAACAATTAATTAATTACACAATATTGTCCGTCCTTTACATATATAAATACTTCCATAAGATTTTGCATAATCACACAATATTTTTAGATTTTTTTCAACTACTAACCCGCGAAGTGGCCATGATAATGGGACATGTCGTTACATTTTTTCATGTTAGGTTAGCCAATTAATGACCATCCAGATAATAAATGATAATCTCTAATAACTTGAATAAATCCGCACTTTAATTTACTTAACTAACCGACAAATCAACAATTAATTTTATTTTCTTGTTTAACATGTAATAATACTTTGTCAGTTCATACTTTTGTCGTTTGTCCTAAAACCTCCACTCTAGTAATTACCAAGTGTCATAAAATATAATAATGACAAGTTTTAGTCTATTTCATGGTCTAACTTATTTGTTCCTGAGAATCATCAAATTACGATAATCTAAAATAATTAATTAATTACACAGTATTGTCCGCCGTTTACAAATATAAACAGGGGCGGATCTACAATCTAAAGTAGGGATTCAGAAGAACCCAATAGTTTTCCGTAGATTCTATATTTGTCTTAGTAAACAGGGGCAGAGTTACATTGGTTTTTTTATTTGATTTGAAAACTTTTTTACATGAAAGCACTCCTATCAAGGGTATTTCTCCCTTTTATTTTTGGGTGGCAATTGATTCTAAATCAAGGAAAATCACCTTTCTTATATGAGAAAAATGAACTTTGAATTATCAGATTATGTGAAAAACTTTCTTACAAGGGAAGCGATCCTGCCCAGAGTGTTTCTAATTCTCCTTCACAAACCTATCTTTCTCTGATTTGGCTTCAATGAAGTTATATATGATCTGAACATCCCCCAAATTGGTAGGAGTTATTTGCTTCTAAAATTGTCTGAAATTAGAAAAACTAGAGGAGGAAAAAAAATTTAGAGACAAATACTACATTTCACCAGCAACAAATTGTAGCTCACTATATGTAAAACCTACTAATGAGCAAGCAATTAGCTAACCGATTTTATCTTAGAGGCTCTTGATCACTTGCAATTGTTTTGATTTGAGTAAAGGTAGAAAATGTCATGTAATTAATGGTTTCAAGATTAAAAGGAAATAATTGAAAAGAGATTTACTATTCAGATTTTTTGAACAATGAAATAGAACAGAAGAGGAAAAACTAATTCTCCTCCACAAGCATATCTTTCTCTTGTTTGGCGTCAACTACTTTATTATGTATACAAACTATCAAGGTGTGTATATATGTTCATATCCTGACTTTGCTTTCATTCTATATCAGCATAATGATTCAACTTCTCTTATAATTGTAATATGTACTATTTACTACTTTATCAATTCATAATATCTACCATCACTATCAATTAATAGAAAAATTATTTCTAGATATGGCACCTATCAGATCAACCGTTCTACCCTTATAAGGTATGACTAATTAAGATGATTAAAATCTAGAAAAGAACATGTTTAAAGTTAACTAACGGATAACACATGAATGAACAATATATGACATATGAACATTAAAAGCCTATAGCACCCGTTATGCCAAATTTTTTTTAGCAAAAGCAAGAATCTTTATTATAATATTTCACAAAGACAATCACATGACTTTCCTCTATAAGTACAACAATTCCTCCGGTAAATAAAATCAATGAAAAAGTTAAAGTCTAGAATGCATTCTTCTAGCAAATAAAATCACTGAACAAGTTAAAATTTAGAAATGCATTCCTCCAGCAAGAACTAATTGCCAAAAACACCACAACAACATAATTAGAATTCTCCAAACTCTCCACTAATCTCTTAAAAAAAGCTTTAACTCGAATAGTCTTAAGATAATGGTAACAATCTTTATCCTTGTTAGATTCAGTAAAGTAAATACCTCGGGACTTAAGTCTTGAGTTAAATCAGAGATAGAAAGGAAGAACAAGGCTTACTTTGAGCGAATATCAACCAGATCTTTATGATAAGGTTATAGCAGCAAGTGCCTGTAACATTTTAACATTAGATTGTCTTGGTATTAACAAGAATATGGAACAATAACAGTATAAATAAAAATTAAGTGGAATGAGTTGTTGTCTAGATGCATTCAACTTATCCCTTTATAAGACTCACTATCTAGTTGTTTGAATAGTGATTTAAGTTTCTTCAATTTTAATAACACAATCCTTATATCACTCTACTACTGAGTGAAACTATTTTAAGTGTTAAAAATATGAAAGGAGGATTGATGGAATGGGTGTTCTGGCTCAAGTTAAACACTATAAAGGAATGCTCAGGAGAGATTGATTTTCCATATTCAGTTCTTACGTATCCATATTGAAATAACCAAATTAAATTATGTAGTGTCCTATTTATTCTACTTATCACTTTTTACTTGCTTTTTAGACCATATGTAATAATCTCATTTCCATGGGAGCTTATTCAATGTAGTTTCTAAATGCACTCTGAGAAGTTCCTTATTTTAGCAGATTATTGAAGCTTATTGAGGCTTATTTCAGGACTTGGAAATATCCCTTATTTCATTTTATTACTATGTTATTGAAGTGTAACGACCTGATTTCCGTCGTTAGGGAAAAGCCAATGGAGAAAGAATTTGGTTAGAAAACTTTTGGTAGTAACTTGGAATTCCCTAACCTAGTCCAGATTTAGATGAAATCGGAGTCAATAGGGTTTAGGGAAATCTGCTAATGAATGAGAGATCTAATTATGATTTGGACCACATGAGTAGATAGCTAAGACGCTAAGGAACCCGTACGACTTTACGGAATCGAATTTGGGCGAGTAGAACTCCCGAAAATGATCTTAGCGTGAACGGGTAACATCTTGTCTCTGTGTAGGCCGCCAGAGCGAGATTGGTGCCGCCAGAGCGGGACCGCTGTAGCCGGATGGATCCCGCTGTATCGGGACAGACGCAACTTAAGTCGGAAATAAAACCTTAAAAACGTTATTTTTTGCAAAAGTTCGTTCTTAAGAGCTAAGAAACGACCCAGGCTATTTCTTGAAGGTTTTCCACCTCTTCTAGCACTAAAGGTAAGAATTTTACTCCCCTAACCCATTTTTCGATCCGTAGAATTTGGATTCTTGGTTAATTACTATTGGGGGAGGGTTTTGATATGAAACTAATGGTGGAAAAAGCCCTCAATTGGGTATTAGGATCTTGGGTTTGGTCTAGAGTTATTGGGTTTGTTATAATCCGGATAATTAGACCATTGATTGTTGATCCTTGCGTATATTAATTGTTTGTAGACCTAGAACAAGCGAAAATAATTCGGAAATGGGAGATTCAAGTGCCTTATGGGATTCAAGCTTGGATTCGAGGTAGGTAATGGTTGTGATTCTATGATTGTGTGATGTATGCTTGTTCTTGCTTCATTATGATACTTATATGTATATGAACGTTGCAATGTTGATCACACTTGTTGTAACTGAGATAATGAACGATGATTGCCATGAATCACCTCTTATTGTATGATTGTGAGAATATACATTATGATTGTGATTGTGGTGTGTGAATGGGATCGGTTGCCACGTTCCGGCATAACTAAATATGGGATCAGTTGCCACGTTCCAGCATAAACATTGGATCGGGTACCACGTTCCGGTATGCTAACAGTTTAGGTTTGGGTTTCATAAGAAGACCATTGAATTGGGTTCTGTGAGAGGACCATTGAATTGTGTTGTGTATCTACTTGTGATGATTACGTTCACATCTAATGATGATTGATAATGGAAGACTGTATATTGTTGAGCATGTGATAACCAATGCGTATTATTGAGAACGTGGAATGTTACATTGATTATGAAAGATGACTAATATTGTATGTGTTCGGTATATGCCTGTTTTATAATGTTGTGATTACTTGCATGTGTTTCACTTATTGGGATAATCGCGTGATCCTACCAGTACATGGTGGTTGTGTACTGATACTGCACTTGCTCTTATTTTGTTGAGTATAGGGCATCTTCCAGCGGCTTTTGACAGACCTCACTTAGAAGATCAGTGATCGCCGATTCGAATTCAAGGGTGAGCCAGTTCTTTCGGGATGCCTTGAGTTCTCTGTTTGTTTAGTCCATCCTATTCAGACTTAGACTAGTTCTTTAGATGATTTTCTTGTTTAGACTTATGAATCTTGTTAGAGTTTTGGTACATTGACTTTCAGGTTCTAGGTTATTTCTTCCGCATTTGTTTAGTTTAGTTGTTAGATCTTTTGTTGAAGTTTATGGGAACTTCCTTATTTAGTTATTTAAACCTGTTTCTGTAGCTTTAAATTGTTAGTTAGTTAGTAGTTATGGTTCTCCCACCGGAGGGTTAGTGTGGGTGCCAATCACGACGATTTGGGTCGTGACATGAAGTTTCGCATAATTTATAATGAGTTCACATAATTAAATTTAAGTGTTTAGCGACTAACCATAATTTTGAAAAGTTCATAGTTGATAGTCTAGCCCACATATACATAATGATTGTAACGCATCAACTCATTGTACCACATCTAGCCTAGACTTTATAGTGTATAAATTGATCATTCTCTCCTTGAACAGAAAATTTTGAAGATTATTAAATGTCTAATCTGATTTTTTTGGCTTAAATAGAGAGGCTATATTAATAAACTCTCAGCTCGAGTACATTTCAAGTGAGAAAAACATAAAGAATTGCTTTAGAATATCAATCACAAAATCAAAAAGAAGTTATGTATCAGACAAGTTCAAAAGATCCTAAATCGGAATACCAGAAGTAGCGTTTTAGCATTAGATTCAATATTACACTAACATTATTTATTACCAAAAAATGAATCTAACAAAAGTATAAACAGAAAAATTATATCAACACATTTTTCTGGAAAAAAAGCTACTGTGCAGGTGTGAAAAAGAGATATACCTTTTTCCATGAGAGATAGAGTCGATAGTCAGTAGTCACAAACAATGAAAGTTAGTTGTTGTGTAAAACAAAAACAAATCAGTGTGTAATCTACTTCACAAAAGCAAATAAAATAAATCAATGTAAAATGCTTGAACCCTAAGCCCAAATTCTTGTTTGAACCCTAACCTCAAATTCTTGTTTGAACCCTAACCCTTATTTTCAAAAAACTTTACTTCTAAAAACTCCTCTTTTCAGAATACTCAAATTGTTAAAACCCCTATTTTGAGAAAAGCCCAACCTTACTTTGAGCTAATGAAAATTGAAAGAGTTGAGAGTTAAAATATCATATTTTCAAAATACCCAAACTGTTAAATCCGTATTTTCAAAACTCCCAAACTGTTAAAATCCCTCATTTCAAGCTAAATAAAATGGAAAGAATTGAGAATTAGATGGAGAGCTAAATGAAATTGAAATGGAGATAAGAGTTTGGGAGCTTACCTTTTGAGATGGAGATGGAAAGAGATGAAAGCTTCATTGGAGATAGAAAGAGAGGCTCTGGAGTGAAAGAGTGAGTTTCTTTGAAATAATTTTATGCCCTAGAATATATGACTTTAAAAAATATTGTAACGAGTTTAATGACGGATTATAAATTTGTCACCCCGTACCCGTTTTTAGTAGTAATTCTATTTTAGGAAAACGAATTATTTTAATTCAATCAGCAAATTACGTTTCTTATGCAAGGAAAAGATTCTCTTGATTATTAGTTTACTTCAAAACATCCTTACCATGGAAAGCACTTCCGACAAGAATGTTTCTCCATTCTCTTTAAGGGAGGTAATTTATTTGGGTTCGATCAATAATTCACATTCTTTATAGGAGGAGGAGGAACTTTAAATTCCTAATTTATTTAAAACTTCCTTATAGGGAAAGTGCCCCCGACCAAATTGTTTATCAATTTCTTTTTAGGGTGAGGATTTATTTTGATTCGATTAGCAAATCACCTTCCTTAAAACAATCTCGACCAAAGTGTTCCTCTTTTCTCAAGCTCAAACCAAAAACATTGGGTTAAAATTTGAGAGATTACATCCAACTAGGATCCATTTGGTATATATATCTGATAATACAAACTCAATTAATGTAGATTTGTCTTTCGTATAGTCTATTGATGGAGGAAGAACTCTCGATTAGAGATTACTTATTCTGAGGATTCAAACGACACTTCTACATAAGAGTGAATGAATCTGATTCATCTCAAACCCTCTGGAGAACATTTTTTTTTCTCCAATCTCTTGAGAGGTTCCTTCACCCCTTGCCAAGTCGACAAATGATATTTTTCAAATACTTTTCGTTGTTTTTGGTACAATTCTTACAGTAGTAAGCACTTTCCATTGGTCTACAAATGCTATTTTTTGAAATACTATCGTTGTTTTTAATTTATATTCCTCAAATGCATGCAATTTTGCATTTAAAATAGCGATACAGTCCCTCGATTTTTGCAAAAAAAAAAAAAGAAGAGAAACAAAGTGAAAAATTCTGTCGGTTTTTCTTAAGAAAAATTTAATTTTTTTATAATTATTACGCGAAAAATAACCAATGAATGCCTGTCATTTTTTAAAAAATTTTTTTATCAAAACATCTACGGATTCCGTTGGAGTTTTATGTTTTGTTAGTAGTGTATTTTGAGTTTATCTCTATAATGGGCTGCTAATTGGGTTAATTATTCTTTTAATAACTTAAACTCAAGTTAGTCACACACTCACACAACTTAAAGAAAGTTTTGAGTTTCGCCTCATCACCACACCTATTATCAAAAAAAAACTTTCACGTGCTAGGTTCATAAAAAGAATCTGGTCCACACATACGTGAGCGTATTGTTGATATGATTAAATAAATTAAAATATGTCTATTCTAATAATTTAATTTTTAAATGAGAAATTTCAAGTTTGAATTTTATATCAAAAGTCGGTGAGAGCCCAAAATTAAAAAAATATGAAAAAAAAGGGGTAGGTGTGTGTGTGTTGTGGGGGGGCGGGGGGGTTGGAAGCAAAAACATTAGGTTGAAAGTGCAAATTCATCCAATACATAAATTATAGTACTTATAATTTACATTTTAACTAGTAAGAAAATAAAAGGCAAGTCAATATCATCCCTTATTTGCAACGACGGCTATCATGAGTCTGAATAGAACAAAATGAATACATAATATTCATATAATAATATCTAATTAGCTTGAACTTGAACCATATATAATCGAGTCGATTAAGCCTGTTAAGAATGCACAAAGTCTCTTCATTCCACAGCATCATCAGCTATATGAAACCAATTTCTTTGGAGGAGCTCTACAATCTCTTCATCTCTGAATATTGTAACATGTTATAGTAAGTATCAAAAATAAATTAATCATATGGTTGTATTAATAATATTATATGTATATATATGTTCTAATTATTACAATAATAATGTTACATATATATACCTTGATTTTGAAGGAAACTTTGGGGGTTGGTGACAAAAACGAGGGCCTTCATCATATCCTTCACATGCGATTTCTCCATATTCATCTCTATAACAAACTACACCCGTTGACTTATCTTCAAATACCTATATATTCATATAATAAATATATTATAAAAAATCAGTAGACGTTTGTACATGAATTGGTTGATACTTGGAAAAAAATTTAGTACTAATAAATGAAATTGAGTTGATAAAGGCTATTTGAAATTTAAAGTTTTGTGTTTGGACATGAAAACACAGTAAATTTTTTTTGAGTGAAAACTTCTAAATTATCTATTTTTAAACTTAAAATTTCATATTTCAAGTTCAAAATTGAAATAACGTGTAAGTTTGATAAACAATCACTTAAAATAATCTCCAAATATTATTTCAAAATTTTAAAACAAAATCTATAGATTGGATGATTAGTCCTCCTACTTATTAGATCGAATCAATACGTTCTAAGTAGAAAGAAAGATAAATAAACAAAGATAATCATGAAATACTCTACCAAATGCGTCTAACTCAATTCAAAATTTAGCTCATGAATGAAGAATTGCTCAAATTCATATAAAGAAACTATTCATTTCTATGTCACGTCCAAAACTGGACATATGATGTATGGACAATTTAATATGAAGGTCCAACATCAATTCATAATAGTTGAGATGAGTCATATTCTGATACATATCAAAATAGACTCTAGGCTTAATATAATTTGATTTAATATCAAAGCAGACAAAAGTCTTAGGAATCGAATTCCACCATCACCTTTATTAAAAAAAAATGAAATACCTTAAGCCCATTTTTCGAAGTTAATTTGATTTGACATGGATTGATTGATGTTATTGTTGTTGTTGTTGATGATGATGAGATGTTGTTTGAAATATTGTCATGAATACTTGCAAATACCACTTGTCTGTGGACAGGCAGCCTTATTGTTCTTGTAGTAAAAGATGATTTTGTAATTAGAAAAGGTGTTGAAAGAGAGTTTACCACAGCCATTGATCTTAATGAGGAGAGAAAAAAAAGAGCGAGGATAGGAATGTTTGTTTCTGCTATGCTGTATTGTTGTTGAGGGACTTTATATTATATAGTATTTTTTTAATTTATTTTTTATTAATCAAGATAATATATATTATAACTTGATATGTATCAGTACAAGTAATTGACAGAGTTGTTACAAAAGATGAAAGAATTTTTTATTTTTTTGGAAATGGACTAAAAAGAAAAGTAAGACAAATAAATTGAAATGAAGGGAGTAATACTTGTTCAGTTGTTTGGATGGTTGTTACTAGGGGTGTACAAAATCGGACCGAAAACCGAACCAAATCGCAAATCGAGTCAACCCAAAAAAAAACCCGACTAGTGGTTTGGTTTTGAAAAAAAACCCGACTATATTTGGGTTGGTTTGGTTTTAACTAAAAAAAATCAACCCGAGACCAAACCAACCCGAATTTATATATATAATTTTAAAATTTTATTTTATACATAAAAATATTTACTTTGATATAATTTTTAAATATTTCTTATACCTTTCTATAGTTTTTATCTTTTAATATATTATTTCAAGTTTGAAACTTAGAATTATGAATGGGCCAATAAAGATTATAGTCCACAGATGTTGGTAATTATAATAAAGCTTAAATCAAAATCAAATTAATACTAATACAAAAAAAAAATCAATTCAACACTAAGAATGACAATAATATTGAATATTTGTTCTTTAGTTTTACATTGGTTTAGACAATTAAAATACATAATCTAATTTTAATTTTCTTTAATATTTAGTCATGTAACTAATACTTATTAAACTT
>JAJOOR010031521.1:0-15836 GCA_036250505.1 Solanum acaule | reverse complement strand
GGTGCTCAATACTACTCCCAAAAATACTTTGGCTCATAAGTGTCTTTAAACACATCTTGCTTTAGTTGAGATAATTACTCAAAACTTATCCCAAAGGCTCTCTTGGAAAACATGATTCCTTTCTTACTTAAATGTAAAAATATTTATAAACTTGTTTGGGAATACTTAGTTCCCTAATAGCTTTTTGAGAAATGAACTCAACTTTAAACTCTTGACTTAACTTGAAACTCGAGACTCTTACTCGACTTGAAACTTGAGACTCTTTTCTTGACTTGAAACTTGAACCTTAAAACGACGTTAAAACGTTCAATAACGACTCTTGCAAAGCTTTAAAGACTTGTTTGAACTCACTTCCTAACTTTGCTTTACTTGACTCTAACTTCTCTTTAACTTGATACTAACTCGCCTTGAATTGGATTATGGATTCAAGGTATATAATCACATGTTATGGATGAGTTCTTGACATTTAAACGCAACTTGAAGTGTTGGAAACAACTTGGATACATAGGTACAATACCATGGAACATGCATGAAAGAGTAGGGAATGAAAGGGAATATTTGGTGTCCTTGGCGCTCTGCAAGGCACGGAGCGCCAACCCTTGAAGCTCAGAAAGGTCTTGCTGGCGCTCTGCAAGGCGCGGCACCCCAAGGGGTGAAATTCAAAACACTTCTTGGGGCGCTCTGCAAGGCGCGTCGCGCCACCCTTTATCCCCGAAAACTTCGAGTTTTCTCCTTCTTTTCTCCAACTCTAAACCTCCTAAACATTAAGGTTTCCAGCCCCAACACTTAGGATCATCAATCTCCTCAACACACAAAGGATTACAACTCAAAGCACAACCGGAAACATGTCCCAAATCACAAGGGACTTCAACAACAAAATCAACAACACAACCAACAACTCCAAACAATACAACTATCAACTTCAACAACAAATCTAATCTTTTCTCAATAATAAAAATGAGTTTGGCGTGTGGGGGAAAGAATCAACCCATCACTATGAACTCACATACCTCAATAGGGATCACCCCCGATGATTTCCACGACGGAAACTTGCTTGATCTCCTCTTTCTCTTCTTGTTCTCCTCTTCTTCTCCTTTTCACTCTCAAGCCCTAGCTCTCACTCTTTTAAAAATGGGACAAAACTGATCAAAAATCAGTCCAACACTACAATATAACCAATAGAATTGGTTAGTGTAAAGACCAAAATGCCCTTAAAGATTTCCGGACGGATTCCCTGTCCAACTGCCCAACTTCCAAAGGGTATATCTCACTCATACGAACTCGGAATCGAGCATGATCAGTGGCGTTGGAAAGATCATTCCACAAGCTTCGCAAACATAACTGGAACTACTCTTAATTCATCCTGAGCTGGGAATTACGACTGCTCAAAGTTGGCCAAAAATTCACTTTTTCACACTTGGCCAAATTTTCCAGATTTTCAAAATTCTTTCCAAAATGACTATTTCCGATTCTAAGCCTCTTCCAAGCTATTTAAAATTGTCGGATGTTACAGTGATGATGCAATATCGACGTAGGTCACGTTGGGGATGATCCTTCCAAACTTCTTCGTGCCAAAGCAAGCATCTCTCAGATTCAGACTCAACCACATGTCATGGTCTCGTTTGTCCTTTTGCTAGATGCGGTTTTCCCCCGTGTAATTACTCAGAGCATAAAAGAAATCAACTTAGTAGGAAGCCAGGCAATTCACAGAGAACCACACAAACCCTTGTTTACTTGACTTTATCTTACTACAACTTCATGTCTCATTGACCTCACCAATAAACAGGGCAGGTCAACTCATGGAACATTAAAATAAAAAATAGCAGGATCATCTGCTCAAGTATTGCTCTCTATATATACCCATTAAAGCATACATAACAACACAATGGAAGCCCCATAAGTAACTAAATTAAGCTCAAGTTAACTGATAAAGGACATTTTGAGGATCCAACTGCCCACTACAATAGCTCGAAGAGACCACGGCAATCTCTTGACAGCATTTCCATTGTTGGTTAGGTTTTAGAACAATTGGCTTTTCAAAGTTTGTGGAATCTACTAACATCATAATCTTGTAATCCTCCATACCAAAATCAGGGAGAGCCTTGGATACTTTGTTGCATCGATTCCAAAGAACTGTCAGCCAAAATGATTTATCAATTTTAAAAGATACAAAAATAAATAACTAGTGAGTGTATGGATTGTACAGACCTGTATCTTGTAGACTTTCCTTATGCAGAACAAAGGTTCTCTTTTTCCCATGGTCTATGATGGCAATATTTGGAGGTGTACTTAAGTAAACACGATGGACTTGACACGGTTAACAATATTCAGCAACAAGAAATCCTCACAATTGTTGGTCTGGGGAAAAGGAAAAACTAAACTGCTCCATACAAGAAGAATACAAATAAACTAACTGAAACTCAAATTTCCAGTAGCACAAACAAAGCCTTTTCAAGTATTAACTAGAGGGGCACAGAAGAATACCTCCCCGTCAAATGTAATAGCATCAGCTTGCTCAATAAATCTCTCGTGCTATAGCAAACAATCCATGTAGTTGTTATGAATGGGCCTAGACCAGTATTGACAAAGCAGCCCAAAACAAGATTAAGTGGGGGTTGATAAATAGAGACTTGCGAGAGCAAAATAGGTTTATGCAAAGTGTTGAAAAAAAAGGTCTAGCCCTCTCATCCCCTTCTATGAGTTCTACTTCTCATCCCCTTTCTTCTACTTGTGTTCTTCAATTTCCATTTAGTTCTTAAATTCCTATGTAATTCCAATTACGAGTTAATGAAATAGATTTGTCGGTTGTTTAAATTTGAATTGAGTTTGTCTTGTTATTGGGTTTGTTACATTGGTGCTTTCATTGATTTGTCTAACATGGTGGACATTTCACTCACCTCCCTCAAAGAATCTATCCGTGCATTCCGCCAGCAGTTCAATTTAATCCAGTCGTCTCCTGTTCTGACCCATTTAACTCCATCTTGTTCCTGTGTACCAAATTCAGTTTCTCTTCCATGATTTAGTGGTGATAACCCTACAATCTGGGTTCTTCAGGCGGAGAAGTATTTCGTCTTCCATAACATTTTATCTAAGCATAAATTGTCATTGGCTTCATTCTATTTTGACGGTGAGGCTTTGGAATGGTATCGATGGTTGTTTCGCAACAAACAACTGGCTAGCTGGGACCATTTTGTGGACAAATTGTTGATTCATTTTCGCTCCCATACTAGAGACAAACAACGCGAGTTCTTACCCATTCCCAGAAACAAGAATCATAGGGCAGTGGACTACTCTCAGGCGGTTAGTCCATCGTTGGTTAATATTAGTAACTCATCCTCGCCTCAATACTTGAATGAACACTCAAACCGCAATAACCAAAGCCTAGCACACATAGTGTTCAAGGAGATGTCGGATAGGAAACTAATGTTGAAACTATGGTGTTACCAGTGATCCAGGTATGTCATCTTGCCGAATAGGGCAACACCTCCATTTCACTTGAAATTCAATACGATGTCCTTGCTGGAAATTCTGAGGTAGACCACATGTTCGATAAAATGTCCGAGAAGAAAATTGACGTGGAAGTCGAACATTCAGTGATAAATGATTTAGCAAATCTAGCATCCCATATATTTGATGAAAATTTTCAAACGGTTTCTACATTTAAGGGAGAGTACGGTAACCTTATCATGTTTGATGATAATTTTCTTGCACTACCTTGTGTGCCTTTGGTTTTTAGTCGCACCCAACTTATGAGTAGATCTATATTTGATTACTTCAGGGATTTCGATCATGCTAACCTCCCATTATCGTTGTATCAATTTCCACCTGATCAATTCGGGTTCAACTTTTCGTTTGACTATGGTTCTAGTTTGCTCCCCGTATTTTTTAGCGCTGCAAACTATTATTTACGCATGATTGTGGATATTTTCCGGGAGATCATTAGGATATTCACATGTCATATCAACTCCACTTTCAATGCTCATTGTATTTTGCCTCAATTCCCATTTGATCCTGGTGTGAATCTATTCATTATATCCCTTAGTGAGTGCTTACAAGTTTTTACATTGCAACCTAAGTCATCTAATTGGGATCTAGCAACATGTTTCTTCATAGGGATACAACTAGCTTTCTGATTCCTTTAGCTAACAAGGAATACATAATAACAAAGGGCTATATTGCACCAAAGGGGCATACAAAGTTGCTAGTGAGTGTTATATCACATATCTACAATGTTGAGATTATGTTCTTTGAGTCACTTGATCTCCTAAAAGCTGAAGGTTGGAGTCTCCTTGGGATAATTTGGAGCACTGTACTGCTCATTGGTAAAGTTGTAAGAGAACTACCTACAACTGCTTCTACCTTGCTAATGTTAGTATGTATAGCTTCCATAATAGCTCCAATGAGAATCCTCACAATTATATCAATTTTGTACTACTTGAACCTTGAGGACAAGGTTCTTATTGGGGTCGAAGGTATTGTTATGAATGGGCCTAGATCAGTATTGACAAAGCAGCCCAAAACAAGATTAAGTGGGGTTGATAAATAGAGACTTGCGAGAGCAAAATAGGTTTATGCAAAGTGTTGAAAAAAAAGGTCTAGCCTTCTCATCCCCTTCTATGAGTTCTACTTCTCATTCCCTTTCTTCTACTTGTGTTCTTCAATTTCCATTTAGTTCTTAAATTCCTATGTAATTCCAATTACGAGTTAATGAAATAGATTTGTCGGTTGTTTAAATTTAAATTGAGTTGGTCTTGTTATTGGGTTTGTTACAGTAGTCAAGTGTCTCTAGTCCTTCAACCCGCACCTCACTACAGATCAACCGAATAAATCAATCTATACAGGAAGATAGCTCAACATAGTCAAATGTTAGCACTACTACAAAGGTCTTTTCCCATCATGTATCGGTGGATATTTTTTGTAATAGAATATGATTTTTCCACTCATTTCTCACCAAACTAGCTCGCTGAGAAAATGCATGGTAAGAAACATATCTGACTGAAATAGTGGGAACCTTCCAAATTTTTTTGTGTGAAAGAGGTACTTCTTATTGTTTTCTCTCTGATTCAATCAAAATAATTGTGGGAGTAGCTATTGAACATTTTTTAGGGGGGAAATAGTGATTTTTTAGTAGTGTAGAGAACAATTCTTTTAGATTATATGAATAGAGAAGCACAAGGCTGAGACCTGATATCAGGTACTGACAAGTAGTTGCGTAGACCAAATATAAAGGAAAGGGAACTGTTATCAGTATTCTTCAGAGACGGTATCAATGTTAGCCTTCCAGGACCCAGCGATACATGTAGCCGGAGCTCAAAACTGCATGAGACCACCTTTAATGTGGTGAGGCTCCTAAAAAGGTTGATTATTTACTAACGACATCATGAACTAAGCATACCTACTAGGGAATGTTTTGAAATCTTTCCGAATGGGCTGAAAGATGAGGTCAATTGATGACTGGCTTCGAGAGGAAGATAGATCCAAAGGGGTACTATCTAATGACCATAGATTCTGTGTCAGCGGCAGAACTTGCCCTGTTGTACCAAGCTGCATATATAGACAAACTAAGGCTGTTGAATCAAGCAATAAGACTTTAAAAACACATTGGCAAGTGATCTCACCTGTGAAAGCGAAACAGATATTCCGCCCCTAGTTGCATTTGGAGATTTTGCTAGAGGCTAAAGAATGAAAAATTACCAAGATTATAAAAGTTGATATAGATCTAATACACAGTAACTATTCAAACAAATAGCTCACTCATTAATACAGCTTATAATATTTATTTATATACAAAAACCAAAATGGTGAATTAATCTTGGCCATCTTCTCATAAAATTAAATAGACAACTTTTTGTGGTTACTACTGATCATAACAACCAGTATTTATCATACAACTTGGTGCGGAAGATAATGTAATGCAGACCATTGTGTAGTCCATGTTAGAAAGAATTATATAAAGGCTACGAAGTTTAGGGCCAGAACACTAGGATGCAGCTGAATGTAAACATGACGAACTATTAAAATTACCATGATTCTGTATATCAAGTATGTTCATTGTATTTACATGTTATCACAATGAGTAAGAGCAGGGATATATTGGTGACTCCTTCACTATTTGATTTGGACATAAAAAACTATATAGTAGCAGGAAAGAAAACAATGGAACATATATACCTTGTTAGTTTTGAACAGTAGTTCTTCTCCTCGTTCATTCTTCCAAGAGACAACTTGACCACCATCTAAGAGAACCTATTTTAGTTTAGAGCATTAGAAAAGTGAATAATTACATATAGACAATCCTTTCATTTCATAAATAAACTCAAAACTGAGAGATTTGGGAAATATGAAAATATGTAATTGTAAGAGAAATACCTGTGCTGAGGAGCCACCAGGCTCAGACAATAACACACGAGGAAAGTCATCAAAAGGCATCTGATTTATTGGAGTGAAAAATCTCCACTTTATAATTTTCTTCACCCACAAATCCAGCTACACAAATAAAAATAAAAATAAAATTGGCAAACATTAGAATACATGAAAATAATAGTGGGAAGATGAAAAGTATCTTGCTTTTCCAATCGATATGATGTCCCCATTTAATTAAATGGGTATTTATAGTTTGTGGGAAGAGAAAGACACTTGGCAAGTAACAGGAAATACAAGAAAAGAACATCCAATTTGTAGTTTGCCTCATTTTCAGATAACCATCCCAATCTTTCTTAACTCCTCCTTGTACAAAGTATAAAGTGTCTACATTCCTCTTCAAGTTTCTCACTATCTATCTAAAAGTATCAACTTTTAATCTGCCCATACTTTATTATCAAAATATAAATTTTCTATTTTTCAAAATAACCTACTTCAATCCTATTATCTAGTCATTTTTACTCTAGTCAATATTATATTATTAGTATTCGTATTCATAATTAAATGTCATAATCTTTAAATTAAAAGTAATTTATAAAATTTATTATTAACTTGTTAATGTATTTATATGATCATATTAACCAAATGCTTTGATAAACAATTTTATTTGTTATAATATTATTCTAATAGTTATGATCAACTATGCTTTTAGTTTGCCATATATTAATATTGAGCTATAAATAAAGCTATTATTTTCTTATTAAATAAAAATCAAATTCTAACTTTCCACATGAATTGTTTAATACCATAAGAGTAAAAAGAAATTTAAATATTCTATATTAGTATAATTTAAAACCAAAAATTTCAAAAATGTTATTTATTAATTTTAATTCAAGTCAAATTATTAATGAAAAACTAATTAAATTATAATTAGTAAATATTTATTCTCAAATGAACATCCAAATTGAACAACCTTAATGTAATGATACTTATAGAATGATCTTGTGTTTTTTATTAAGCTAGCTCATTGTTAATACTTTAACAAGTTTTTGCCATTTGAAATTGCATCATGTTATCAACAAGGGTTGTGGTAAGCATTCCTTCATCCTTAATCATAAGTTTCGGGTCCTATTTATCTTCAGAATTACTTCATTATTCTAGCTGGAGGATTGTGCCGTGCTGCTAGCGTAGTCGAACGTTTTGTATTTTCAAATTTGGTGTACAATGGATGGAAAACACATGTGGATTATTTTTAAGAATAATCTGGAGTATATAATGCTAGCAGTATTTTCTTACTTGAATAGCACACATAAACGAGTTAGCAAGTTCAAAATTATAATAAGAATTGAATACATAATATTTAACCACGATTAAGTAATATACATGTACACACATATTTTACAGTTTTCATTTGACAAAAATATTAGATTGTCTTTCAATCCAAGGTACTCATTGAAGTTCAATGCAGTCATTTTCAGGGTACTTAAGATTCTGTGGCAGATACTCCCGCACACGGGGCTTAGTGGTCGTACAATCGCAGCTTCCTAGTTGTGATTGAGAACTTTCAAAAGAGCGCTGCTAGCAACATTTACTCCATATATGGTTCATTCTTCTTACAATTACCAGACATCAAATAGTTCAAGAGATCAATTGATTTTATGATCCTTCCTCTTTACGCCAAATAATGTGCAAGCACGGGCCCAATAATAATCATAACAAACTATTTCGATAATAAAATAATATATATAAAAAAAGTTGAAATTTAATTAATTCTTTTTTTTATCTACAAAAATTAGTGGAGAATTAATTATTGTTCACTCATAAATTCATCTTTGTATTTTGATGAACATCCGATTGGAAGAAGTCTCAATCCATCTTTCTAATTTTTTTTAGCACATGAACACACATGATAATTTTTTCTTAGATAGATCAAACAATTTCTTAATTAAATTTTAACATTAATAAGATTACTCAAAATCTAGTGGCCTTATGAACCCCCTAATTCACTAACTTAAAAAAACTAAATATATATTACATGTTAGGAATGGAAAAGCACAACAAAATTAGCATTCTCACGACTATCATAAACATGCAATACAGCCAAATGTAGAACTCGAATAAAAAATTGAAACCAAAACACAATCGAGGAGAAAGCAGATGAAGATGACTTGGGAAAAAATTGAAGAAGAGCTAACCTAAATTAATGGGAATATGTACAAGGATGGATAATACATGGATTCCTCCAAACACAATTACCTCTAATCTTCCATTGAATATCGCAAATTAAAATCTATAGATTTTTATTTTCAAGTCAGAGAATTTTCTTAATTTCGATTATTCTTGTAAAACCCCGCTATACTAGAAAGACTTAAAATTAGAAAGAAATCATTTTTGGAAATAATCAAATTTGGAAAGTTTGACAAAGTTAAGTATGAGTTTTGGGTCAACTTCAAACAATGATAACTCCAAGATCGGGATGAGTTAGTGGTGCTACAAGATACCGTAGGAAATATCTTTGAATTATCTTTCCAACGCCGTCGGGTTTTCTCAGTTTCAAGTTCGTATGTCGGAGATATGCCCATTTGAAGTTGGGTTGTCTAGTTAAGGAAAGTCAAAACCGGATTTTAGAAAGGTATTATGGTCTTTTCATTACCCAATTAATTAAATTCATTTTTGGTAATTAAGTTGGGGTCTCAACCGATGGGATTCGGTTTACACTATTGAAATTAAGTGAGGGTTTTGAGAGAAGAAAATAAGAGGAGAAAAGAGAAGAAGAAGCAAGGAATCACCAAGTTCTTGAAGAATTGCTTGTGGATTTCACCAAGGGGTGATCCCTACGAGGTATGTGAGATCACATAGCGTTGGGTTAGTTCACCTACACGCCAATCATGCATTCAGCGAATTTGTGTTCTTGAAAGTATAGAAATTGAGTTCTTGATGGATTTGTTTGAAGTTTCTATTGGGTTCTTGATTGTTGAAGTTGTTGAGAAGTTCTTGATTTAAATTTATGAAATTAGACGTCGTTTTGAGTAGATTATTGCATATTTTGGTTATATAGTCGAATCTAAGTGTTTGGGGAAAGACCCAATTGAATCTAGAGGGTTTAGAGTTGAAAACGACCAAGAGAATTCGTCAAAATCTGGGGATAAGGGGTGGGGCGCCGCGCCACTCAGAGCGCCCCGCACAGGCGTCTATAGTATGGCCTCTAGGGCACCGCGCCAGCCAGTGCACCCCAAGCCAGTGTCTGAAGTTTAGCCTCTGGCGCCCCACGCCCCGCGCCACTCAAAGCACCAGGGATGCCATAACTTATACCCTTTTCCACACTCTAAGGTACGTCTAAACAACATGAAATCATCAATAACATGAGATAATGAGCCTTGAATCCATAATTCAATTCAAGAAAAGTTAAGAGTTAAGTCGAGAGAAGTTCATAGAGTTTTCCAAAAGTCTTTTACAAATGTTTTAACTTTGTTTCAAGACTTAAGTTTTGAGTAGAGTAAAGAGTAAATATTGAAGTTCATTTCTTCAAAAGAGTATATCGGGACTATGTATTCCCAAAGAGTAAAATGTTTTCACATTTAAAAAAGAAAGGAAACTAAGATTTTAAAAGAAGCCTTTAAGCTAGTTTTCAGTAAAGAGTAAATGTTTTCACAATTAAGCAAGAGAGGAAACTTTGATTTCCATGAATAGTCTTTGAAATAAGTATTGAGCAATTATCTCAAACCACAGAAAGAAGTTATGTTTTTAAACATAAGAACTAGTATCATATTTTGGGAGTAGTATTGAGAACTGATATGGGGGAGAGTTCAAACAACTCCCAGTTCCTATAAACCATGTAGCCACCATGGGTAGAAAATGGTCATACTTTTTAGATGATTCCTTAGTGCTTTTTAGCATAGACTAGTGGATCGACTTAGTAGTTAGGTCCTATACCCTCGGCAAGGTATAGGACGCCCCTGGAAGCGTGAGGCAATACGGTGTTTCATCATGATAGCTCTTAAGTGATGGTTTTCGATTAGAGAAACTCCCACAGAAGTATTTTGTATTCTTATATACACAGGGTTAATTTTATTTTTATATACATTCAAAGTTCACATTGTATCCTTGCATATATACAGAGTTACTATTGTATTTCTAAATACACGAAGTTGTTATCCATGTTTTAAAAAGGTTTTCGTTATATTGCACTATTTATACTGCTTTATATTATATTGCACTTATTTATACTGCTTTATATTATATTGCACTTATTTATACTGCTTTATATTGAAATGAGTTCAGTTGAGTTGAGACCATGTTTGTTCTTTCAGTTCCTTTCAAGCTTATGTCTTGTTTTAGGTTTCCCCTCGCATTCTCGTACATTGAATGTACTGACGCCATTTGTCATGCAACGTTATTATGATGCAGATACAAGTAACCAGGATCAACATCCAGCACTTCGTTGATCCAGTTGAGCATTCAGAGTCTTGTGGTGAGCCTCCTTGCTTTTCGGAGGGACCCTATTTATCTTGCTTTAGTAGTTTTCAGTTGTTAGGCCGATCGGGAGTCTTGTCCCGACATCCATCTCAGTTTTAGAGGTTTCATAGATAGACAGTTAGTTAGTTCATTTGTCACTATTTTGTTATTGGCTTATGTTTTGAGACTTGAGTTGCAATCTTGGCTATTTGAATGTTTCTTTTAAGACATTCTAAGTTTATTTCATGAGTTCATCATTCGAGACTACTTTCTTGTGTTTAAGTCTTCCGTTGAGTAGTAAGCCACGTCAAGGGTTCGCTTGGGGCCAACAATGATTCTCGAGTGCCAGTCTCGCCCAGCGTGTAGGCTCGGGGGGTGACAAACTTGGTATCAGAGAACAGAGTTCAAGACTCCTAAGGAGTACATGAAGCCATGCCGGTAAAGTCCTAGTTATCGGTGTGAAGTGTGCCGCTTCTATAATTAGGAGGCTGTGACACTTAGAAAATATCTCACTTCTTTCACATTCACTTTGTGCGATATAGTTATTATCTATAAAGTTTCTTCTAACTCGTGCTTGCATGTGTCTTTCTGATCATGCCTTCATGAAAAGCTGTCAGAGGTCATACGGCTAGAAGAAATATTAAACCATAGGAACAAGGGTTACCTAATACACCTGAAGTGCAACCCCAAGGAGAGGACACCAATGTTGAGTCCCGTGAGGCCATCCGGATGTTTAGCCAAGTTGTGACCAACCAAGCTGGGCAATAGAGAGATAATCATCAGGAAGTGGCTGATACTTCTAGAGTCCGTGAGTTCTTAAGGATGAATCCCTCAAGCTTCAGAGGTACAAGTGTTACTGCGGATCCAGAAAGCTTTGTTGAAGAGCTTTAGAAGGATGAGATTATGCATGTTGCTGATGCTGAGAGAATGGAACTAGTTGCATACCAAATGAAGGGTGTCGCTAGGATCTGGTTTGATCAATGGAAGAAGAACCGAGCTGAGGGTACACCACTGGTGAGTTGGGTTGTGTTTGAGGAGGCCTTCTTGGGGCGTTTCTTCCCCCGAGAACTGAGAGAAGCAAAGGTACAAGAGTTCCTCACTCTTAAGCTGGATTCTTTGAGCGTTCATGAGTGAAATATAAAGTTCACACAACTCTCCTGCTATGCTCCGGAGATGGTTGCTGACATGAGGAGCTGGATGAGTTTATTCATTTCTTGGTTGTCTCGCCTGTCAAAAAGGAAGGCAAGACAGCTATACTGATAGGGGATATGGACATAGCAAGGCTAATGATCCATGTGTAACAAGTTGAGGAGGACAAGCTGAGGGATAGAGAATAGTATAAGAATAAGAGGGCTAAGACATCAGGGAATGAGTCCGGGCAGCAAAAGATTAATGTGAACCGGTCTTGCCTCCAACAGAAACAAAAGGGTCCTGCTCCATCATCTACTAGTGCACCTGGACCAAAGAACAAAGGTGAGTACAATAGTCAGAAATTCAAAGCTAAACCTGTCTATTCTCAAGGTAGTATGGCATAAGGGGGTAGTAAGCCTCATGCATGTGCTAAGTGTGGTAGAAACCACTCAGGGACGTGTCGTGATGGATCCACTGGTTGCTTCAAGTGTGGCCATAATGGTCACTTTATGCGAGAGTGTCCAAAGAACAAGCAGGGTAACGGTAATGAGGGAAATAGAGCCCAGTCTTCTTCAGTTGCTCCACCAAACAGAGTTACATCTAGAGGAGCTACTTCAGGGGTATGCGGAGGAGGAAACCTTCTTTATGCTATCACTAGTCCCTAAAAGTAAGAGGATTCGCCAGATGTTGTCACTGGTATGATCCAAGTCTTTAACTTTGATATTTATGTTTTGCTAGATCCAGGAGCGAGTTTATCCTTTGTAGCTCCTTATGTTGCGATGAATTGTGATGTTCTTCCTAAGAAACTTATTGAGTCCTTCAGTGTTTCTACACTTGTTTGTGATCTATTCTAGCAGAGAGAGTCTATCGTGATTGTACCATTTCTGTCAATCACAAGAGCACCATGGTTGATTTAGTTGAGTTAGACATGGTATATTTTGATGTCATTCTTGGTATGGACTGGCTTCATGCCTATGATGACTCAATTGATTGTAGAACTCGAGTTGTCAGGTTCCAGTTTCCTAATAAGCCAATTATAGAGTGGATGAGTAGTTCAGCAGTGCCTAACAATCGTTTTATCTCGTACCTTAAGGCAAGAAAGTTAGTTTCCAAGGGGTGTGTTTATCACTTAGTCCGAGTTAGTGACTCTAGTGTTGAGATACCTCATATTCAGTCAGTTTTAGTAGTAAAAGAGTTTCCAGAAGTCTTTCTAGATGATCTTCCTAAAGTCCCTTCTGAGAGAGAGCTCGACTCCGGTATAGATATTCTTCCTGATACTTGTCCTATATTTATTCTGTCATATAGGATGGCACCAGCAGAGTTAAAAGAGTTAAAAGAGCAGTTGAAAGATCTTCTAGAGAAAGGTTTTATTCGACCAAGTGTCTCACCTTGGGGCACTCCGGTCTTATTTGTGAGGAAGAAGGATGGTTCTCTTAGAATGTGTATAGATTAGTGTCACTTGAACAAGGTTACCATCAAAAATAAATATCCCCTTCCGAGAATTGATGATCTGTTCGATCAACTTCAGGGGGCTACTTGTTTTTCCAAGATAGATCTCAAATCAAGCTACCATCAGTTAAGACTATGGGAATATGATATTCCAAAGACAGCTTTCAGGACCCGTTATGGTCATTATGAGTTTCTGGTCGTGTCGTTCGGTTTAACTAATGCACCTGCAACTTTCATGGACCATATGAATAGAGTATTCAAGCCTTATTTAGATATGTCTGTTATCGTGTTCATTGATGACATACTAATCTATTCGAGGAATGAAGAAGATTATGCTAGTCATCTTAGAATAGTTCTCCAAACTCTAAAGGATAGAGAGTTGTGTGCCAAGTTCTCTAAGTGTGAGTTTCGGCTCGAGTCTGTGGCCACATTATTTTCGGAGATGGAATTAGAGTTGATATTCAGAAAATAGAGGCAGTGCAAAATTGGCCTAGACCCATATCTCCAACGAATATTAGGAGTTTCTTGGGTTTGGCTGGATATTATAGAAGGTTCGTAGAGGGATTCTCATCTATTTTGTCCCCTTTGACCAAGTTGACTCAAAAAACAGTTAAGTTTCAATGGTTTGAAGCTTGTGAGAAAAGCTTTCAGGAATTGAAAAAGAGGTTGACTACTGCCTAGTATTGACCTTACCAGAGGGTAATCAATGTTTTATGGTGTATTGTGATGCGTCTAGAGTAGGTTTGGGTTGTGTGTTAATGAAAAATGTCAAAGCTATAGCTTATGCCTCCAGACAGTTGAAAGTTATGAGAAGAATTACTCAACCCATGATCTAGAGTTTGCTGCTGTAGTATTTGATTTAAAAATATGGCGTCATTATTTGTATGGTGTTCATGTACATGTATTCACTGATCACAAGAGTCTTCAGTATGTGTTTAATCAGAAAGAGCGAAGGTGGTTAGAGTTGCTCAAGGATTATGACATGAGTATTCTATATCACCCAAGTAAGGCTAATTTTGTTGTTGATGCCTTGAGTAGGTTGTCTATGGGTAGTACTGCCCATGTTGAGGAAGAGAAGAAAGAACTAGTAAAAGATGTGCATAGGCTTGCACGATTGGGAGTTCGACTTATGGATTTCACATAAGGAGGAGTAATGGTGATGAATGGGGCTGAATTATCATTAGTGTCAGAAGTGAAAGAAAAGCAAGACCAAGATCCTATTTTGCTTGAATTGAAGGAAAATATTCATAACCAAAAAGTAATGGCTTTTGAACAGGGGGGACATGGTGTATTGAGGTATCAAGGTAGGTTGTGTGTACCAAGGGTGGATGAGCTCCAAGAGAGGCTCATGGAGGAAGCTCATAGCTCCAGATATTCTATCCATCTGGGTTCCACAAAGATGTATCATGACTTGAGAGAGGTTTATTGGTGGATTAGTACGAAGAAGGGCATTGCAGAGTTTGTTGTTAAGTGTCCGAATTGCCAACAAGTTAAAGTAGAGCACCAGAGGCCCAATGGTATGGCACAAATTATAGAACTTCTGAAATGGAAGTGGGAGATGATCAATATGGATTTCATCATAGGTTTACCAAGGTCTCGCAAACAACATGATTCTATTTGGGTGATTGTTGATAGAAAGACAAAATCAGCCCACTTTTTACTGGTAACGACTACCTATTCAACAGAAGGTTATGGTAAGTTGCATATTCAAGAGGTAGTAAGACTTCATGGGGTTCTGGTATCGATTATTTAAAATAGAGGAGCACAATTTACTGCTCAATTTTTGAAATTGTTTCAGAAAGGCTTGGGTTCAAAGGTGAACTTAAGTACTGTTTTTCATCCTCGGACAGATAGTCAATCAGAGCGCACTATTCAGACTTTAGAAGATATGTTGAGGGCCTGCGTGATTGATTTCAAGGGTAATTGGGATGATTACCTACCTCTCATTGAGTTCGCTTACAACAATAGTTATCACTCTAGCATCCAGATGGCTCCTTATGAAGCTTTTTACGGGAGAAGATGCAGATCTCCTATTGGATGGTTTGAAGTTGGGTTGATAGGACTAGACTTAGTTCATCCAGCTATGGAGAAGGTGAAAGTTATTTAAGAGAGGTTGAAAACAACGCAGAGTCGTTAAAAATTCTATACAAATGTTAGGAGAAGAGACTTAGAGTTCGAACTAAATGATTGGGTTTACTTGAAAGTTTCACCCATGAAGGGTGTTATGATATTTGGCAAGAAGGGGAAACTTAGTCCCCGGTATATTGGTCCTTATAGAATATCCAGGAGGATTGGCAATGCAGTGAAACGACCCCAAAAATGCCCGAAAATGTGCTTCGGAAACACCTATAATTGTAATTTCCATATATCTCAAAATCCGTGCATAATTTCGGAAATTCGACTTCATATTCTTATTCAGGGGGTCAAATTGAGTGGGAAAT
>JAJOOR010031519.1:0-16918 GCA_036250505.1 Solanum acaule | reverse complement strand
AGTGACTTCCAGGTTCTGGGAGGGATCTTTATTTGTATATATGTTTTTGGTTTGCTTCCGCCTGTTTATATTGTTATTTGCCTACTCTTGTTTAGTTTTTACCCTCAGACCCATTACTTGTTGTTCCGGGTTACGGGTTGGCTTACCTACTGATGGGTTATAGTAGGTGCCATCATGACTTGAGAAATCGGGTCGTGACACTAGGGTTCTGAATTTCATGCAAGGAACTAAGCATTAGTGTTACAAAAATATGAAAATCTGATTAGGATTATTCTAACAGCTAAACCACAACAATTCTCTAAAGTTCAAGAAACCCTAGGTCTAAGCAATTTGTAGGGAATCAAGATTCTGACTGAATTTTAGGGACCTAGTGGATGAAAGGAATCCACCAGTGAAATCCCACATACCTGGTGACGAATTTCATGGAGAAATCTTTCGATTTTGGGGCTGAAACTGAAGAAACTTGTTGCATTCTTGGAGAGGGTTTGGTCGACTGTTTCTTCTCCTTTTGCTCTGGTTTGATCGCCTTTTGGAGAGTGAATTGGTTAGGGTAAAGTCTGATTAAGTTACTAGGCTAAAACTGACCAAAACTATGTAGTTTAGGGATACGATGTAGTTTAGGTTTCCAACGCATAGGGAAAAGACCAAACAACCCCTGACTTAAAAGCTTACGGGACCATCGACGGACCTGACCGACGGTCTATAGGTCGACCGACGGCCCGTCCTGGCAGTCCATCAATCGGCTGTCACAGAGGGGAATCTGGGGGTTTGAACCACGGACCGTGGTCCCACCTATTGGGTTTCTGGGGAGGGAGTTCTAGGTGGCCAACCACGGACCCCACCTATCGTCTATAGGTGGCCTCCATTGGTGGCACCTGCAACTTCTGAAAATCTGCATTTTGGTCTTTATGGGATACGAGTTGTTAGAGGTAAACTGGTTGTTTAGTATTTACTGGACATAATTTTTTTATTTAATATTTAAATAATTGAATATGTTATCACATTTTGTTTAAGTATAAGAGAAAAATGGTAATTCAACTTTGAGTTTAGGATCTTCCACTTTTAGTAATACTAGTTTATGTACAAACATAATACATAAACATGACCCGTAACTTGACGTCAGCTGGCAACTATGGCCTTTAACTTTGGGTGTGCACAAGTAGGCACTTAAACTTGTATAAAATTGAACAAATAGACACATTCGTCCTACATGATACCCTACATGACAATTTTATTTCCTACGTGGCATCCTACGTGTATTATGTTATTTCAGACATGTGTGTCTATTTGTTCAATTTTATATAAGTCTAAGTGTCTACTTGTTCAACACTCAAAGTTGGAGGGCATAGTTGTCGGCTGACGCTAAGTTAATGGTCATGTTTATGTATTATGCCATAAAAATTCTATGAAAACATACATGTAATGAGTAATAAAATGCAATAGTTATAAATAAATTTTTAAAAATATGAAGAAAAAAATACCAAATAAGAGGTATATATACTATTTGAGTCCGAATACAAATCAAAGAAGCCAAATAGAAAATACAATAAATAAATAGAGAAGAAAAAAATATGGCGTACACATTCTTCTTAGGGCTGTGATCATAACAATATAGATGAAAAAAGAAATATACAATTAGTATAGAATTTTTCATGTTCTTGTCAACTTTTACTCCCATATAACATTCTTCATCGAGTCAAACTAAAACATGAATCAAATACTACAATAATGATATAAACACTTCACTACTTTAACTTTTCAATGAAAAGGATAAACTTGGGCAGAGATCACATGAAACAAAAAAAGATGGATTTATATAGATAAAAATGAAGGAATACCAAAAGATATCTCAAAATTTTAAATTAAATATTTGGAGGTTATGAATATAAAAAGTATGAGAGTTATATATATAAAGAATAACAATTGATTATGTAATTAAATATGAGATACTAAGGTGAATATTGAAAGAAAATAAATAATAATAATAATAATAATAAATAAATGAAAGGGTATAAATTTCATAATACAAAAACTAATAATTAATAAACGTATAACTCAAGACATACGAATATTTTTTGAAAAAGAATTTGAATGTATTAAGCTTCAATTCGTTTGGTTATAAATAATGAATATTTCATTGATTATCTATTGAATTTAAGAGATTTAATAATATTATAACATATTATTTGGGGTTATGAATTTGAAAAGACAAAGAAATAATAGAGATTATTAAAAATAAGAGTCATGAAGATGATAATGTGTGAGTTAAAGGCACAAGATTAATGAATATTATTAGAATATAAGCAGTGAAAATGAAGAGGTGTAGTTATGAAGTTGTTTTTTAGGATAAAATAATTTTAAGAAAATAAAAAATATTATTGTGTTATTTATTAAATGAAAAAGTAATTATTAAAAATGATTTAAAGAAAATAAATTAATAGATAAGGAATTTTTTCGTAATCCAACTTTTGACTTAGATTCTTATATGATACTAGTTCTGGGAACGTTCCAAAACATTTCATGTAAATTTTGTATTGTAAATGACATATTTTATGTCCTTCAAATCTATATGATGATGATATGATAGGAGTACAACATTTGTTCTTTTGGCGGGTATCATTTTCTGCTCTTCGCAAAGATGTTGTCAATGTTGTGGATATCATGGAAAATCAAATAGCTCTTGACGATGATCTAATTGAAGTGCTGAAATTTGAGCTGGCATTAATTTGTGCAAACGTCCTGCTTATTCCGATTTGGAGCAGTTTGAAGATGTAATGACTTCGCTAAGAGAACAGGTTAAAGATGTGTTTGAATCAGTTTTGGTTGATGTTGACAACAAATACAACATGCCTCGTGTCCTTGGTAGCCGCATGGATAATATAGATGATTGTATCAGCTCATGTCCTCGTTCTACATCCATGACTGAGGAGGAGTTGGACTTCTTCCTCCTGAATCTACATCATCTATCCAAGTATGCTGAGCAGATGTTTCCATTTAGTGCTCAGCTTGCGATGCTTCAGAATGTGTGTGGTAACATGAAAGATTTCCATGGAATGATAGTGAATGGTTGCATTGAAAAAGATATTGTAAAATATGTCTTACCTCAATTTCAATTCATGGCTGAGAGAGTCGGACTCTTTCTTTGGGAGTTTCATAGAGAGTCTGGACTCTCCCAGCTAGATGAGGATGATCAGACTAATGAAGATGCTCAACTCTCCGAGCTAGATGAGGATGATCAGACTGATGAAGATGCTCAACTCTCCGAGCTAGATGAGGATGATCAGACTGATGAAGATGCTCAACTCTCCGAGGTAGATCATGAGGATGATCAGACTGATGAAGACTCTCAACTAAGCAAGTTAGCACATCTATTCTTGCAGATTGTTCCAATTGAATTGGAGGTTATGCACAAATGTTACACAAATTTGAAATCTTCAACTTCAGTAGAAGTTGGACAATTCATTAAACAACTCCTGGAAACCTTTCCAGACATTCTTAGAGAATATCTTATTCATCTTCAAGAGCGAATGATAACTGTAATTAACCCAAGCATTTCAGGAGCTCGAAACATTCACATCATGATGGAGTTCCTGTTGATTATTCTTACTGACATGCCTACCGACTTGATTCATTTTTTGATCTCTTGGTATGTGTTGGAGTACTTACCAGGGAGGTATCAAATCTTGTTTGGGACTTAGAAGACAAATCAATGAACAAAGAGAGTACCAATGAAACAACTCTTGTCCGTGGCTTAGAAGAGAAATCAATGAAGAAAGAGAGTACCAATGAAACAAATCTTACAACACTAGACTTGCTAAAAGATATTGAACTCCTGAAGGGAGATCTCAGGCATGTTTACTTGAAATCCCCCGACTCATCTCAAAGTTGTTTCCCCATGAGTGATGGACCTCTCTTTATGCATCTTCTACTCATACACTTAAAAGATTTGCTGGATTCCAATGCTTATTCAATTGATTTGATGAAGGAAGAAATTGGGTTGGTGAAAGAACATCTGGAATTCATAAGATCTTTTTTCGCGAATATTGAGGAAGAATTGTATAAAGATCTCTGGGCATGTGTTTTAAATGTAGCTTATGAGGCAAAAGATATCATTGATTCAATTATTGTTCGAGATACTGGTCTCTTACATCTTATTTTCTCACTTCCTATTACCATAAAGAAGATCAAGCTTATCAAAGAAGACATCTCCAATTTACATGAGAAAATTCCCAAGAACAAAGGGCCCATTGCTATAAACTCTCCCAAGAAGCCAGTTGAAAGCAAGTCATTGACAATTGGTAAAATAATTGTAGGCTTTGAGGAAGAGACAAACTGGATAATTAGAAAGCTCTTTGGTGGACCGGCAGATCTAGATGTCATTTCGATCACTGGTATGCTGGGTTCAGGTAAAACTACTTTGGCGTACAAAATATACAATGATGAATCAGTTTCTAGTCATTTTGACCTTTGTGCATGGTGCACAGTCGACGAAGAACATGACGAGAAGAAGTTGTTGGGTACAATTTTTAATCAAGTTAGTGATTCAGATTCAAAATTGAGTGAGAATATTGATGTTGCTGATAAGCTACGTAAACAACTGTATGGAAAGAGGTATCTTATTGTCTTAGATGACTTATGGGCTACCTCAACATGGGATGAGTTAACAAGACCTTTTCCTAGAGTTGAGAAAGGAAGTAGAATTATTTTGACAACTCGAGAAAAAGAAGTGGCTTTTCATGGAAAGCTCTACACTGCTCCTCTTAACCTTCGATTGCTAAGATCAGAAGAAAGTTGGGAATTGTTGAAGAAAAAAGCATTTCGAATAGAGAGTTGCCCTGATGACCTATTGGATGTCGGTAAAGAAATAGCCGAAAATTGTAAAGGGCTTCCTTTGGTGGCTGATCTGATTGCTGGGGTCATTGCAGGTTTGGAAAAGAAAAAGACAGTGTGGGAAAAAGTTCGAAATAATTTGAGTTCCTTTATTTTGAACAGTAAAATGGAAGTGATGAAGGTTATAGAATTAAGTTATGACCATTTGCCACATCACCTCAAGCCATGTTTTTTTTACCTTGCAAGTAATCCGAAGGACACTGCAATGGAAATCTCTTTGTTGAAACATTTTTGGTTTGCTAAAGGACTTGTGGAACAGACAGAGATGAAGAGTGTGGAAGAAGTTATGAAGGTTTATTTGGATAAGTTAATTTCCAGTAGCTTGGCAATTTCTTTCAATGGGATAGGTGAGTACCCGACTTTCCAACTTCATGATCTTGTGCATGACTTTTGTTTGATAAAAGCAAGGAAGGAAAGGTTCTTTGAATGGATAAGTTTTCTTACACCATCTTCTTCTTCAGATTTGATGCCACGTATGTTGACCATTGATTATAACATCAAGTTTGTTGAGCTTAACAATTTTGTCGTGTTCGATTTAAATAAGAAAAGTCATTCTGGTAAACACCTGTATTCTTTGAGGATAATTGGAGAAAAGCTGGACAACAGTCTTTCTTATACATGTCACCTAAGGCACTTGAGGCATCTTACAGTGTTGCACCTGGATCCCACTTTTGTCGTGGTGAATGATTTTTTGCTGAATAAAATATGCATGTTGAATCATTTGAGGTTCTTACTAATGAGGATAGAAGTTAAATCTCTGCCTTTGTCTTTCTCAAACCTCTGAAATCTAGAAATCCTTGTCGGTGCATAACGAAGGATCAACCTTGATACTATTACCGAGAATTTGGGATCTTGTGAAGTTGCGAGTGTTGTATGTGACTGCTTGTTCTTTCTTTAATATGGATGCAGATGGATCAATACTGATAGCAGAGGACACAAAGTTAGAGAACTTGAGACATTTAGAGAAACTCGTGCTTTCCTATTCCAAAGATACAGAGCATATATTCGAAAGGTTTCTGAATCTTCAAGATCTTAGATTTGATATCAAGGAATCATGTGATTATTCAATAGAGCAATTTTGGTTCCCGAAATTGGATTGCCTAACTGAACTAGAAGAGCTCAGAGTAGGTTTTAAAAGCTCAAACATAAATGACAGTGAGCTCTCCTCTGTAATGACAAATCGGCTGTGGGATTTTCACTTCCCTTCGAATTTGAAAAGATTGTGTCTTATGACTTTCCTCTGACATCCGATTCACTATCAACAATAGTGAGACTGCCCAACCTTGAAGAGTTGTCCCTTCATCGTACAATCATTCAGGGGGGAGAATGGAACATAGGAGAGGAAGACATCTTTAAGAATCTCAAATGTCTGACGTTGAGCAAAGTGACTTTGTCCAAGTGGGAGGTTGGAGAGGAATCCTTTCCCGTGCTTGAGAGATTAGATATGCTGGAATGTCGTAAGCTTGAGGAGATTCCGCTTAATTTTGGGGATATTGATTCATTAAAAATTATTAAACTTGTGAAGAGCCCTCAACTTGAAGACTCTGCTATGAAGATCAAGGAATATGCGGAAGAAATGAGGGCAAGGGACGAGCTTCAAATCCTTGGTTCAAAGAATATCCCGTTATTTAAGTAGCTTTTAAGCATTATGTATGAAATGCCAAAGTAGAAAGAAGAAAGTTAGCAAAATATACAATAAGTTGTGCTTTTCTGTGTTTCTTTTAGAATAAGTACAAACAAATGTGTTACAGTTGTTTCTTTTAGAAAACTTACAAGTTTTTCAAGTGATTTTTCATGAATACACGTGTCATTTGTTGATTTGTCTGATTGACTCACACATGAGGTATGTTGTATTTGGGTGGCCACTGGCCACGAGACACACCAATGTCAAGTATAGGTTTCTACTTGATCATACGCAACTTTAAGGTAAGCGTTCATATGATGTTGATGTCAACTTTAAGAAACTATCTAAAGGTGGAGTTTTTAATATTGATCTTGTTCACCAAAGTACTATTCCTATCACTGCTTTCTTTAGTTTTACTTTATAGACTTTTCTGGCAAACATCGATTCATCCTTTTGGTTTTCTTACAATAGTACAGTGTCTCTTA
The DNA here is from genome assembly GCA_036250505.1 of Solanum acaule. Taxonomy (NCBI): domain Eukaryota; kingdom Viridiplantae; phylum Streptophyta; class Magnoliopsida; order Solanales; family Solanaceae; genus Solanum; species Solanum acaule. The sequence goes on along the minus strand of JAJOOR010031519.1, from coordinate 9,919 downwards.
TTCTATACTATGTTGTTTTCTATTGTCACTCTTGAATTTTTCTTTGCATTCACACACATAATAATTTTCAACATTAGAATAATATGTTGTTTTCTATTGTCACTCTCTTAAATTTTTCTTTGCATTCACACACATAATAATTTTCAACATTCTCACCATCTACAATTTTCTTGTAGACTACTTATAAGTTGTCTATAATGATGAATCCAAAATTTAAAGTTTACGAGTTTATATGGTGAATCAGGTTATATCAATAATAATTGCATTCACAATTACATATTTATAATTATTTAGTCAGTATCTTAATACATATATATATAGTACTAGTTTATGGGTAGCACGTTGATCTCTAATTTTTTACTTTAAGTTTATATCACAAAATAGTTAATCAAAAAGATACTTTAACTGATAGTTATATCACTTTAGAAAAAATTAAGAGAAAATTTACACAAATATATTCATTGCATTATAAGGAATTACAAGAAGCAACAAGTTTTCTCTGTTACAAATTAAATTAAAGCAATTCGCTGAAGAAATTGCAACACTGCATGGTCTCCTTATATAACTGTGTCAACAAAACATGACTCTTCATCTCCTCTCATAGTCCATAATATACATGTATCTCCGAGTAATTTCTCATACACGTTTTAAGCATATATTTATTTCTCCTTTTATGATTGTTGCTATTAAATGTCGATAGTTTCCATTAAAAAAAAAATTGGGTTCTTCATAGTTACAAAGAGAATAAGTATACATTAAAAACATTAATTTCTCAATTAGTGCTAATAAGTTGAATCACATAATTCTAATGTCAGTGAAAAGGCACTACGTTACTCTACTTTCTTTTAAGCTAATTTCTTATATAATGTAATTAATGGTCTTTCAATTGTCTTACTAATAAATAATTTACAATCCAGAAAATGACTAAAATATTACTCCCCTGTCTCAATTTATGTGAGGCATTTCGAATTTCGAGATTCAAAAAAGTCTATTTTTGACCATAAATTTTTCATATATCTTTTAAATATTTTGAATTGTCAATTATTGTGACTTGTAGTATTTTTTACGTAGTTTACAAATATGTAAATTTCATGTTAAAAAATTTGAAGATTTCATGAGCAAATTCTCGATCAAACTGAAACTGTTTGACTCTCGAAAAATGATATGTGTCACATAAATTGGGACAAAGAGAGTATTATATAATATTTAATTAATTAGATTTATAATATTCTGGGTTCTTCATCATTACAAAAAAGGATAAGTGTACATTAAAAACACTAATTCCCAATTAGTACACGTTATATGTTCTTTTATGGCTAATCATTATATAATTTAATTAATGACCTTTTAAGTGTCTTATTAATAAATAACTTACAATCTAGAAAATAACTAGAATATTATTATTTAATTAATTAGATATATATATATATATATGATTTTGACAAAAGTTAATGACTTCACATGAATCCATAGATTACGCTGTGAATTTGCCTTTGACTATCCATACCTCCTCTGTGTCAAGCTTGGTGTGAAGTCCCATCTTATGTGGTCAACTCAATCAGGGTACTGATTTAAAACGAATTTTATACTACTCTGTCACAAACCCGATAAACTTTTATCACAAAAGCTAGGCCGTGAAGTGAAAAGTTTATAGAGAGCTTATAAGCACTCAAGACTTCTCCTCCTCGAACATTCGACCAACTTAGGCCAAAATCCCAGTGTACAGAAACAAGTGTTTGTTTATCAAACTGACTCACAATAGAACACTGAAATACCTTCTAAAAGTTCAACAAATGGGATTTCAGTACTCAAATGAATGAAAGGTTCACATTTATACAACACTACATGACCAGAAGTACATGACAACACCATTTTCGTCAATTATCCAAACAAAACCACGAGTGTAACGAACCTAAATTCTCAACACAAATACTCTAGTAGTATATAATCATTGATAACCAAATTACAAGGACAATACTTAAACGATGAAAATATTGAAATATAACAAGTAACTAAGATGGAGATAAGAATGGAGGTGAGAAGCTTCGACGGTAGAAGAAGAGGTGAGGAATATTTATTTTCTTCATAATATGCATGAACCCTGAATCACTGACCCTATCCCTTTTGATGGAACCACACCTACTACTTCACCCAGATCCCAAATTAACTTGGCCCTATTACTTGTTTTCGGCCCAATAACTCTTTCCAGCACAATAACTACTTGTGTGACATTGGTATCCATATTGGGTTGGACTTGGTTCATAACAACGAGTGTCGAACCTCCTTCCTAACACTATCTTGTATGTATAAAGTTTCTCAACAGGGAAACTTTCTAGTCTCGTATCCGGATGACCCCGCTCGTCTATAACTTCAACATTAAGCCCTGGCAACTTCTGGGCTAGCAACTTACATGTTTCAAAATTTACTGAACAATTAGACATCCGAAGGGATCACATTGTCTCCAGCTTTGCAGCATTAGCAACCAGAGCCTCATCACCAAAGGGGAAGTCTCTAATCTCCAACTTACGGAGGCCCTCACAACCAGAGAGAACATAGTGGAGGCCTAGATTGCTATCCCCTACAAAAGCTAAGGAAATCATCTCTAACTTCTTAGCATGTAACCCGATGTACTCAAACACACGATCTGTAAGGAGGCCAAAAAGAGAAAGTCGTCGCAGTGTTGCACAATGGTCCCAAAACCAGCATCAAGTGGTTCAAGGGTTAAGTAATCAGGAGTTTGAGGCTCGATAATACACAAATGAAATCGGATCATGTTAGGACAGTTCCTTGCAATAGTAACTAAGGCGTCATTTGTCATTTGGCAGCAGAAGTATAAAACTGACTTAAGCTTATGGCAACCCACTGAGATAGCTATAAGGCATTGCTCTATCAAGGATATATTCGATCCTCGAGAAAATGGATCAGAAGGAAACACCCTAAACCCTAAGCTCTTGAAGTTCCTTACGCGATTTTCTCAAGACCGTTATATTCAATGTAATCTAGCACCTGCAATCACATCCACTCCAAGTGCCTTAAAGCATAAGCTGGATAACCAATTAGTCAAAAAAACTCGAAGAGTTTCAAAAGAGTCTAGCAGAGTATTAAGAAGCAAGAGTCCATGTATTTCTTCATCAAACCTTACACCCATTCCATATAGTTGTTCAAGGATAAAGAGAAAGAGAAGAACTGGATGCAGATGAACTGATATGTATTGATTACTGCGTTGGCCCTTATATAGCCCATGTATTACATACAAGGCTGAGAATAAAATAACAACTTAGAGAAACCTACGTAATTGCACTTCTAAAGATAGAAAGAGTTGATAAGTATAATTACTATAAAAACAAAATAGAAAGAGTCCTATAAGTAACAAGAGTCCTACAGGTAACAAGAGTCTAGTCTTTATTACGCCCCCAAAAGTTGGTGTCGACGTTTACTACGCCCAACTTGTAGAAATGGTTACCGAAAAGTGCACACGTAAAAGGCTTTTGTAAGAAGATCTGCAACTTGATCAGAAGCATGTAAATGGGCAACTTCAAGTTGTTTACACTCAACCTGCTCACGGACAAAATGGAAGTTGATGGCCACATGCTTCATGCGGCTATGGAAAACATGATTCGCACAAATATAAGTGGTGTTGATATTGTCACAGAAAACTCTTGGAACAACATTAGAGGAAACTGAAGCTCTTGAAAAAGATGGGTGTGCCAGTTAGTTTCAGAAACAGTAGCAGCAATTGCTTGATATTCTGCCTCTGTAGAAGAACGAGAAACTGAGTTGCTTTTTTAAAGACCACGAAATAGGTGAACTACCAAGATAGATAACATAACTAGTGGTCTATGTGTGATCATGAGGATCCCCTTTCCAGTCAGAGTACGCAAGCAACCTATGATCAGTTTCATTGGCAATGAGCACACCAAAGGAGGTAGTTGAACGGAAAGAGCTGACAAGTCGTTTAAGAGCAACCCAATGAGACATAAATGGATGATGCATAGCTTGTGACAACTTGCTGACAACAAAATCTATGTCCGAACGAGTGAAAGAAAGGTAATGAAGTTTACCAATAATGCGCCGATATAAAGAACTATGAACTAGATGATCATCAAGCGATGGATAAAAAACAATAGTAGATGTCATAGGTGTGGAAACACCTTTGCAGTTATCCATAGCTACCTCATGTAGGAGATCCATAGTTTACTTCTCTTGAGAAAGCAGAAGACCAGTAGAAGAACGCATCACCTCAATACCAAGAAAGTAATAAAGAGGTCCTAAGTTCTTCAGTGAAAAATGTTGAGAAAGAGCCTCAATGATATATTGAACACCTCGCACAGTCACTAAGATATCATCCAGATAAACTAAAATATAAATAGTGAACCCAATTTTATGCATAATGAAGAGTGAGGAATCAGAATGCGACTTAACAAAACCCAAAGTAAGGAGATAATTTTTGAGTTTAGTGTACCAAGCATCCATCATTGCACTTAGAAGCTTTACACTTTTAATAATATATGATGATATGATGATAATGACATGACACTTTTAGTAAAGGCGTAATACATAAATGTGCCCTCTAACTTGGCTTCATTCTACATTTGTGTCCTTTAACTTTGGGTATGCACAAGTAGGTACTTGAACTTGTATAAAGTTAAACGAGTAGACACATGAGTCATACGTGGTATAATACATGTAGAACACCATGTAGGAAACAAATTTTCATGTAGGATGCCACGTAGGACACATATGTCTATTTGTTCAACTTTATACTAGTTTAAGTGTCTACTTGTGCACATCCAAAATTGGAGGGCGTAAATGTGAAATGAGGTAAAGTTAAAGGGTATATTTATGTATTGTGTCTTCAGTAGTATATGATGATGATGATGATGATGATGTGTGTTAACCTCCTTATTTAGCCCTTTTGAAAAAGAATGCATCCTTTAAATTTCAACATTCCCATTTTTTACACTACTTTGTAAGAATGGCACAACAAGTTTAAAACCAAAAGATTCAAGAAAATTTCTTCTCTAAATTTCAAAAATTTATCGTAGCGAGTCTCCAAACTATCGAGAGCATGCAAATCTATTCAAAGGTGACACCCAAGCTAGAACTTACCCACAACCGCTGCAATTTGTAAGAGTGCTTGCTCATCTTGCCAAGATTAGGAATTCGAGTGGTAGAATGACTTAAATTCAAAGACATGAGTCTATGGTGGACATAAATAAGAGAAAAATAGGTTGGCACAACAAAGAGAATTGTAACCATCTACATGCACTCTGCAAAGAAAGTTACACTAGTCAAAATAATTGGAACAAAGAGAAGTTACTCCTTTTTATGTGGCACTCCTTTTCTTTTTAGTATGTTTAAAAAAGAACGACGTTGTAGACACACAAATTTTATTGGATTTAATTGATATGAAATTTGGATTAAATCTATGTTTATTTGGGTTGAATGATTAATTTGGTTTTACAAATAAATAAGTCCATTTTTATTAAATTCAAATCCAAGGTCCATTTCACCTTGAAGCCCAAGTACATGCCATGTGTCATATTGACTAGGTATCCTAGACCAACAAGGTGACGTCATGTGTCCAAATGAGGAGGTAGTCCTAATCAATTGCAAGAACCAATCACAATCCGCCAAGTGTCAAAGTAATATCCTTTGGCCAATCATAAGCAACTTTGTACACCCCCTACAACTATAAATAGGGGATGAACATGAAATTAAAGGGGGGGATCCTACAAAAACACTTCAACAAGCATTGGAGCAAACGTTGGAGAAAGCTACAACATCAACTACATAGCTCTTCGAAGGAGTGGTCAACAGAGTTCTTTCCGGAGATCGACTTGAAACGATGAATTGCTTCTCGACGTTCCTGGAGATCAAATACATCTCAAGGAGGTCTATATCATCTTACATTTGAGAAATGTGCTACTGACAGCCCTCAAATAATGGAGAAGTTCAAGAGAGAAGAATCAAGAGAACAACAGAATTGTACTCACATGATTCATCAATAAAAATCACATTTTTCTTTTATTTATTTTACTTGTAGATAATTTTTGGCGCTACAAAATTTTTTTGCGAACAAATTTGGCACGCCTAGTAGGACCACTTATGCTTTTCATCTCTTCCTCCTACAAATAAAAAAAACAACAAGTTCAACTTTGCAATGGACTTCAAGGAGATTAATGATGTTTCATGCAAGGACTCTATTGTTGCCACATTTATTGATTTTAGTGATGCTGGTCCAATCACTAGACACGAGGTCAAGACTAGCTAGTGGCTTGGATGGATCTGAATACTTCACCTCTTTGGAGATGGCAAGAAAGAGAAAGTCTTAAATGGCACTCATCCCCGGGGCAACATTGCATCCATGTTGTCTGATGAACTTTCTCAACCAAGCTTCAACTTTGGTGAATCTAAGAATTCAACGGATTTTTCAATTTCAACAAAGGTCAACGCATTGATGGATGATGCAACTGACATGGGTTTGCAATGATGAAGCAAACCATTGAACCTTGAAGAAGTCTATTGATGATAAAAATCTCCAAATCACCTAACTTATGAGCAAGTTAGATCTCTCCAACTATGGAGGGTCACATCACAATCTAACCATGCAAGAAAAAGTTTATGTTTCCACCAAGCTAGTTGAGTCTCAATGCACAAAGCAATTTGCTTCAGTGGCCACTCTAACAACTCAACAACTACAAGATATGATCACAAACACCATTAAAGCTCAATATGGTGGCCCACCACAAAGTTCCTTAGGATATTCAAAGTCGTACTCTAAGAGAATCGAGGATCTAATGATGTCGATTGGATATCAACCACCAAAATTATAACAATTTGATGGAAGGGGAATTCCAAGGCAACATATTGCCTATTTCGTCTAGACTTGTAGTAGTGCTGGTACACATGGTGATCTTTTTGTTAAGAAGCTTGTTCGTTGTTTAAAAGAAAGCGCCTTTGATTGGTATACGGACTTGGAGCCTGAATCAATTGATTGTTGGGAGAAACTGGAAAATCAATCTCTCAATCGTTTCTACAGTACCCATCGTACAGTGAGCATGATGGAATTGACAAACACAAAACAAAGAAGGATGAACCCGTAGTGCAATACATCAATCATTGGCAAATGTTGAGCTTAGACTACAAAGATCAACTTTCTGAAATCACTGAGTTGAAATTTGTATACAAGGAACGCGTTGGGGCCTTGTATATATCCTTCAAGGAATTAAGCCTCAAACTATTGAAGAATTAGCTACACGCACTCATGAAATGGAGTTGAGCGTTGCAAGCCATGGAAAGACATCGCCTATTTTTTATCCAAGAAAATAAAATACACAATTCAAAGAGTCGTTCGAATACACAACTAAGGAATACATGGCGGTCACCACAACTTCTACGAAGGCCTCCACAAGAAAAAATTTTAAAGAGAATGCACCACATCAATAAATGCGAGAAGTGAAAAATCAATATTCCTTGAAGGAGTTACAAGTGAATGAGTATTCCTTTTCTAGACTATGATGTTCCTATGATTCTTGATGATTTGCTAACCGAGAAAGTCATTGCACTCCCATAGTCAAAGCGACCTAAAGAATCCAATAAAGTTGATGATCCTATGTATTGTAAATTTCACAGCATCAGCGGTCATCACACCAAAAAAAATGCTTCATTTTGAAGGAAATCATGACATTGATATGAGAGGGAAAGATCATCATTGATGATGGTGAGATAACTGAGATAATCCATGCCACTGACAAACTTGATCATAAAAGGATTTGATTTCAGAAGCTCTTCCCCCCATGGAATCTCCAAAGATTGAAGAAGGTGTCATCATACTACAGTTTGGGAGCTTTGAACCAGTTGAAGTTTCTTCCTTGAAGAAAACAACAAACACATCTAAAGTATATGACTTCTCCATTGACAATACTTGGATTTCAATCGCTCACAAAAAGCAAAAGCATCATGGGACTTCTAAACTCCGAATTTTGAAAGTTGACACAAAATCAAGTGCAAATCAGCTTCAACAATGCGAAAACATAAAATCCAAAACCAAATCAAAGTACATGAATGCTTCATCACAAAAGGTTAGAAGGACAGTTACATTGATAGAATTCTTCCCTGAAATGCTCTTTAACGTACGAGCCTAAACTACAAGTTGAAATTCTCCTCGGCATATGAGCTTAAGTTGTAAGTTAAAACATTCCTCTACGTACGAATCTAACCTGCAAGTTACAACACTCATCGACGTACGAGCCTGAAATACAAGTTGAAACACTCCTTGACGTACGAGCCTAAACTACAAGTTGAAACGTTCCTAGATATACGAGCTTAAACTGCAAAGGTGAAACTCTCTTCGATGCATGAGCCTAAAATCTAAGTTATAATGCTCCTCGACGTACGAGCCTAAACTATAAGTTGAAATGCTTCTCGACACATGAGCCTAAACTACAAGTTGAAATACTCTTTAACAAATGATCTTAAATTGTTTGTTACCCTTGACTCGCAAGAGTATAAACTGTGTACAGCCCAAAAAAAACTCATTATCTTGAACTACGATATGACTTGATCCTTTTCACCAAGGTACGTAGGCGCTTGGAGTGATCACTCTAAGCTCAGTCACATGATTAAAAAAAGAGATTTGTGGCATTGTGTGATCATCACAGTATCTTTTTAAAATTACATAGCTAGCACGTGAGTTCAAATGTTCCACAGATGAGCAAAGGAGAAGAGCTAAGCAACACATTGTCTTAGCAGACTTCAAAAGTATATTTGTGAAAATACATAAAGATTTTGACCATGATTTTTATGTGTATTGTAGTTCTTGGAGTCATATTTGTAATGAAAAAAGTGACTTGTGATATAGAGGCTCCTACTTTGAGTTATGATATTTTTACCACAGACGCGCAAAACTGAAGAACTAAGCAAGACAGAATTGTGGGCTGATTTTGAAATAATATATGTACAAATCCATAAAGTCTCTGGTAGTGATTTTTACACATGTTGTAGATATCTAAGTCCTCTTTCCAATGGATCAAGAAACTCATGATTACGACACTCCTACTTCAAGTTATGAATTTTCTACTAGAGACGCGTGAAGCTGAAGACCCGAGTAAGACAAAATTGTGGGATGACTTTGAAACAATGTCTGTAAAAATCCATAAAGCTTTTGGCTATGATTTTTACACATATCGTAGATATTTGAACCTTCTTTCTAATGGAAAAAGAAAATCTTGATTTCAGTACTCCTACTTCAAGTTATGAATTTTCTACCCCAAACGTGCGAAGCTGAAGAACCGAGAAAGACAGAATATGAGCTGACTTCGAAGCAACATCTGTACCAATCCATGAAGGCTTTGACCATGGTTTTTACACATATTGTAGATAATTGAGTCCTCTTTCTAATGGAAAAAGAAACTCATGATTTTGGTATCCTACTTCGAATTATGAATTTTCTACTAAAGACGCGCGAAGCTGAAGATCTGATTCTTTGAGTCATCTTTCCAACAAAATAAGAAACTCGTGATTTCAACACTCCTACTTCGAGTTATGAATTTTCTACTACAAACGCGCGAAACGCAAGAGTCAAGCAAGATAAAATTGTGAGTTGACTTCGAAGTGGATTCTCCAAGTGGTCTCTCGCCAAGTCTCCAATGAAAGCTAAAGCAGCCGATTATCTCAACCAACTCCGCAATGAAGGTTTAAGGTGAAGCACCAAATGATTGTTTGCCAGATCCTCGACTGGAAAGGTAGATGTCGCACTAAATTTTTATCTATTGGGATATATACTATTAACCATATGTTTAAATATAGTAATTATTATAGAATAATAATTTATTCAGTTTTAATAGATCATATATTCGTTTATGGTGTTTGTTTACTTATATAGTAGATGATTTAGTGTATAGAGTTTTAGCTTATA
>JAJOOR010031518.1:0-20195 GCA_036250505.1 Solanum acaule | reverse complement strand
ACGGTGAGAGGGAGTGGGGTAAGAAAAATATTTTTCATTTTATTTTATAAAAAAATATATTTTTTTTGGATAATAGTTCTTTAATCTTTAATCTTAACTAATAGTAATTATTTATTTAATTTTTGTCAAGGTGAAATATTTTGGTATAACTTACATAAATCACATAGTGTGAAGAGTAAATTACATCATATCCCTACTCTTTTTCTAATTACAATAATTCCTTAAAATTTGTACCTTTCGGATACATAAGTCACCATCCGGATACATCATTTTGTTGCACTAAAAAAGGTAACAAAATCTTTTATGTTGCGCTTAAAAAAGAAAAGAAACGTAAAATTAAATATCAAATCCATAAATCACGCAATTACGTCGTTGTTACTGCTAATCAATCTCTCCCAAAGCATAACAACTTCAAAAAATTCAAATTTTAAATTTCTTCTCCCAAATTGTCAAAAATCTTTTCAATTTTGATTCATAATCATTGAAAACTGAGTTGATACATCGTGAATATCTCTATTTTGTTGAGACATTCAAGAATACGAGAAAGTGAGGTGAGTTAAGAACGATACAAAATATGTTATGTATTGGAGTGGTATTAAAATGTGATTACTGTTGTGAGAACCTCCATAATTTTGTTTCACCTTTTTCTTCCTCTATGAAAGCATTCACATATAAATATGTACACTCAGTTTCATGAATCCATCAGTCTACTTGCTACGGCCAACAACTATCTAATGCAGTCTGGTCTTGGGGTGTGTTAATTATGTGGTAAGGAATGATGCTAAATGAGATGCGATTTTGTCTTTGAAAAGATTGCATCAATATTGAGTTGATACATTGTGAATATCTCTATTTTGTTGAGACATTCAAAAATCTGAGAAAGTGAGGTCAGTTATGAACGATACAAAAGTGATGGAATAGTTGTTAGACAAAATATTTCTTTTGTGATTGTTGCATCAGCATTTGCAACTTGGAGATCGATGAGTTGAGGAAAATCTGGATATCCGATACATTACAGAGATGAGTGTTGCTTTATCCCTATACAATTATTTGAAGATCCTCTCGATTTTTATTCAAAATTGTCAAAAAAATTGAGATTCAAAATTCTTCTCCCAGTCATCGAAGATCCTTTCAATTTTGATTCAAAATTATCAAAAAAAATTGAGATTCAAAATTGTTCTCCCAGTTCATCGAAGATCCTTTCAATTTTTATTCAAAATTATTGAAACTTTTGAGAAGATACATCATCAATATCTTCATTAGTCTGTACTTGGAGGTGAAGAAACATGAGCCGAAATTTGCAATATATCTACTATGCATTGATACAACATACAAAAAAGTTGGAGAAATGTTGTGTAGTTAATTTTTTTTATTTTTGATACATTGCTATTTTTAAAATATTTAGTACATTTTTAAGTATTGTAATCCTACCCGATACATTAAAGTATTCAAGGTTGCGCATAAGGTGTTTGGTTTTATGTCACCCCCCGAGCCTACACCCTGGGCGGGACTGGCACTCGAGAACCATTGACGGCCCTAAGCGAACCCTAGAACTGTCTTATTACTCAGTGGAGGACTTTACTTAACAAAGATAAACTCATGAAATAACTTAGAATGTTATAAATGAACATTCAACTGGCCCATGGGGCAACTCAAGTCTTATAACAAAACAATTGAAAGAAACAAGACTAATGAACTAATAACTATCTGTCCATGAAGTCTCTAATACTATGAGGGATGTCGGGACAAGACCCCCGATCATCCTAACAACTGAAATGGTAAAGCAATAATAAAGGGATCCTCCGGAAAGCAAAGAGGCTCACCAAATGACTCTGAACTGCTCAACTGGATCAACGAAGTGTTAGATGTTGATCCTGGTTACCTGTATCTGCATCATAAAAGATGCAGGCCAAATGGCGTCAGTACATGAAATGTACGAGCATGCGAGGGGAATACTAAATCAAGACATAAGCTTGAAATGAAAATGAAAAAAACTTATCTTGTCTCAACTTATTTCAATATAAAGCAGTAATAAGGATGCAATATAAAGAAAATCTTTAAACACATATAAATAACAACTCAGAGTATTGAATAAACACACAATAACTCAGTTTGTATATGAAAATACAAGTAACTCTGTGTATATAAGAATACAAAATATCACTGTGGGAGTTTCTCTAACCTACAACCATCACTATGAGTTTTGTGATGATACAACGTCTTGCCTCACACTGCCAGGGACGTCTTATACCTTGCCGGGGGTATAGAACCTAACTACTAAGTGGATCCACTAGTCTATGCTAAAAAGCATTAAGGAAATCATCTAAAAAGTATGACTCTTTTCTACTCATGCTGGCTACATGGTTTATGGAGACTTTGAATTATCTGAACTCAAACTCGTCCCCATATCGGTGCTTAATATTACTCACAAAATGTAACTAGCTCATATGTTTAAAAACATAACTCTTCTGTGGTTTGAGATTATTACTCAAAAACTAGCTCAAAAGCTCTCTTGGAAATCGATGTTTCCTCTTTTGTTTAAATGTGAAAAAAATTTACTCTTTGGGAATACTTAGTTCCTATATAATCTTTTGAAGAAAATGAACTTCCCTCTTACTCTTACTCAACTCAATGCTCCAGTCTTAAAATAAGTTTAAACACATTTGTAAAAGACTTTTGAAAAGACTCTAAGAACTCTCTAATATTGACTCTTAGCTCTACCTTGAATTTAAATTATGGATTCAAGGGTTATGATCTCATGTTGTTTAGACATACCATAGAGTGTAGGAAATCAAATAGAAAATATAGGAACGATTCGAGGGAACTCAAACGGAAAGAAGTGGGAAATGGTAGAGGACCTGGCGACCCTGGCGTACTGAGTGGCGCAGGGCGCGAGACTTTGAACTACAGAGTCTAGGTTCGGGTGCACTGAGTGACGCGACGCCCCAGACCCCAAACTACAGACTCTGATGTGAGGCGCACTGAGTGGCGCGACGCCCCACTCCTTTTCCCAGAAAGTTTGATGAATTTTCATGCTCGTTTTCTAATCCCAATTCACGTAGAATTGAATGGGTTCTTCCCCAATCACTTAGATTCGAATACCCATCATTAGTGTACAAGAATCTACAAAAAAACAACCTTAAAATTCATACGATTATCTCAAGAACACATCAAAATCTCAACAATCAAGATAATGAAGGAAACTTCAACAAAACTCATCAAGAACTCAAATCTTTTACTTTCATGAACGAAATTAGGCTGAATAAATCATGATTGGAGCGTAGGTGAACGAACCCAACGCTATGTGAACTCATAAACTTCTTAGGGATCAACCCTTGGCAAAATCCGCAGCGAAAATCCTCAAGAACTTGACAAACGCTTGACTTTTTCTCCTTTTCTCCTTTTCTTCTCTTCTTGAACTTCTCTCAAAGCCCTAGCGTAATTTAGGATTTGTAAAACTGAACCAAATCAGTTTAGACCCCTAGATATTACCAATTTTCATTTTAATTTAATTGGGTAAGGAAAAGACCAAAATACCCCTCTTAAATCCGGGTAACTTTCCTTAACTGGACAACCCAATTTCAAATAGGCATATCTCCCTCATACGAGCTCGAAAATTTGCAAACTTGGTGGGTAACATCTAACATTCAGCTCAAACACCCAACAAGCAAAATATAAATACAACATGCCAACTTAAAACAAATACCAAGAAAAGGATTAGTACCTTAATTTGGAATTTCTCCGAATTCGAAGAAATGTAGGTATCTCTTCTTTATATCCTCCTCAGCTTTCGAAGTAGCTTCCTCAACAAAATGATTTCTCCACAAAACTTTGACTGACACTACTTCCTTGGTCCTCAAATTGAGAATCTGGCGATCCAGAATCTGAACAGGAACCTCTTCATAAGATGAGCTATCCCTAATACCAATATCTTCAGTAGGTATGATAAGGGAAGGATAGCTCAATACACTTCTTCAACATGGATATGTGAAATATCAGATAAACCGTTGCTAACTTTTGGGGTAGCTCTAACTCATAAGCTATATTGCCAATCCATTTGGATATCTTGTAAGGACCATTATATCGGGGACTAAGTTTCCCCTTCTTACTAAATCTCATAACACCCATCATGGGTGAAACTTTCAAGTAAACCCAATCATCTACTTCAAACTCTAAGTCTCTTCTCCTAACATCTGTATATGATTTCTGACGACTCTGCGCTATTTTCAATCTCTCTTGAATAACCTTCACTTTCTCCATAGCTTGATAAACGAAGTCTGGTCCTATCAACCCAGCTTTACCAACCTCAAACCACCCGATAGGAGATCTGCATCTTCTCCCACAAAGAGCCTTATACGGAGCCAATTGGATGCTAGAGTGGTAACTATTATTATAAGCAAACTCTATGAAAGGTAGGTGTTCATCCCAATTACCTTTGAAATCAATCACACGAGCCCTCAACATATCTTCTAAAGTCTAAATTGTGCACTCTGCTTGACCATCAGTCTGAGGATGAAAAGCAGTACTCAAATTCACCTTTGAACCCAAACCTTTCTGGAATGACTTCCAAAATTGTGCAGTAAATTGTGCACCTCTATCTGAAATAATGGACACCGAAACTCCATAAAATCTAACTACCTCTTGAATATATAACTTAGCTTAATCTTCTACTGAATATGTAGCCTTTACCGGCAAAAAGTGGCTTGATTTAGTCATTCGATCTACAATTACCCAAATGGAATCATGCTGCCTGCGAGACCGCGACAAACATGTGATAAAGTCCATATTGATTATCTCTCATTTCCATTCCGAAATCTCTATATTCTGAGCCATACCACCGGGACTTTGGTGCTCTACCTTTACTTGTTGACAATTCGGGCACCTAGCAACAAATTCTGTAATATATTTCTTCATACTACTCCACCAATAGACTTCTCTCAAATCACGATACTTATTTGTGGAACCCGGATGGATAGAATATCTGAAGCTATGAGCTTCCTCCATGATCCTCTCTTGAAGTTCATCCACCATTGGCACACACAATCTACCTTGATATCTCACTACACCATCTTCCCCTTGTTCAAAAGCCATCACTTTTTGCTTATGAACATTTGCCTTCAATTCAAGCAAAATAGGATCTTGTCCTTGTTTCCCTTTCACTTTAGTCACTAATGATGATTGAGCCCCATTCATCACCACTACTCCTCATTCGTTAGAATCCATTAGATGAACTCCTAATCGTACAAGTCTATGCACATGTTTTGCTAACTCTTTCTTGTCTTCCTCAAAATAGGCGGTACTACCCATAGACAATCTGCTCAAGGCATCAGCAACAACATTAGCCTTACCTGGGTGATAGAGAATACTCATGTCATAATCCTTGAATAATTCCAACCACCTCCTTTGTCTGAGATTAAGCTCTTTCTGTCTTATGATCAGTGAACACATCTACATGAACACCATAAAGATAATGATGCCATATTTTTAAAGCAAATACTACGACAACCAACTCTAGATCATGGGTCAGGTAATTCTTCTCGTGAACCTTAAGTTGTCTGGAGGCATAAGCTATAACTTTGTCATTCTGCATTAATACACAACCCAATCCAACTCTGGACGCATCACAATATACCACAAAACCTTGTGTACCCTCTGGTAAGGTCAACACTTGGGCAGTAGGCAAACGCCTTTTCAATTCTTAAAAGCTTTTCTCACAAGCTTTAGACCATTGAAACTTAACTGTTTTCTGAGTCAACTTGGTCAAATGAGATGAAATAGATGAGAACCCCTCGACGAACCTTTTATAATAGCCAGCCAATCCCAAGAAACTCCTAATATCAGTTGGAGACGTGGGTCTAGGCCAGTTCTGTAGTGCCTCTATCTTTTGAGTATCAACTTTAATTCCATCACCGGAAACAATATGGCCTAAGAATGCCACAGACTCAAGCTAAAATTCACACTTAGAAAATTTAACATATAACTCCTTATCTTTTAGAGTTTAAAGGATTATTCTGAGATGACTATCATGATCTTTCTCATTCCTCAAATAGATTAGAATGTCATCAATGAATACGATAAAAAATATATCTAAATAAGGCTTGAATACTCTGTTCATAAGGTCCATGAATGTTCCAGGAGCATTGGTCAAACCAAAGGACATAACTAGGAACTCATAATGACCATATCGGGTCCTGAAAGCTGTCTTAGGGATATCACTTTCTCTTACTCTTAACTGATGATAGCCAGATCTGAGGTCTATCTTAGAAAAACAAGTGGCACCCTGAAGTAGATCGAAAAGATCATCGATTCTCGGAAGAGAATACTTATTCTTGATAGTAATCTTATTCAACTGACGGTAATCTATACACATTCTTAGAGAACCATCTTTCTTCCTCACAAATAAGATCGGAACGCCCCAAGATGAGACACTTGGTCGAATAAAACATTTCTCAAGGAGATCTCTCAACTACTTTTTTTAACTCTTTTAACTCTACTGGAGACATTCTATATGGCAGAATAGAGATAGGACGAGTATTGGGAAGAATATCTATACCGAAGTTTATTTCTCTTTCAGGAGGGACTCCGGGAAGACCTCTGGAAACTCACTAACAACTAAAACTGATTGAATAGAAGGTGTCTCAACACTAGAGTCATTAACTCGAACTAAGTGATAGACACAACCCTTGGAAACTAACTTTTTCGCTTTAAGGGACAAAATAAATCGACCCTTAGGCACTGCTGAACTACTCTTCCACTCAATAACTGGATCATTAGGAAACTGGAACTTAACAACTAGAGTTTTACAATCGATTGAGGCATAACATGCATGAAGTCAGTCCATACCTAGAATGACATCAAAATCTACCATATCTAACTTAACTAAGTCAGCCATGATATTCTTGTGATTGGCGGAAATGGTTTAATCACGATAGACTCTCTCAGCTAGAATAGACTCACTAACAAGTGTAGAAACACTGAAGGGCTCAAGAAGTTTCTCAGGAAGAACATCAAAATTAATCGCAACATAAGGAGTCACAAAAGATAGACTCGCTCCTGGATCTAGCAAAGCATAAACATCAAAATTAAAGACTTGGATCATACCAGTGACAACATCTGGAAAATCCTCTTGCTCTTGGCTACTAGTAATAGCATAAAGATGGTTTGCTCCTCCACCTGCCCCTGAAGTAGCTCCTCTAGATGCAACCATGTTTGGTGGAGCAACTGAAGAAGATTGGGCTCTATCATTACCATTTCCTTGTATGTTCTTAGGGCACTCTTTCATAAAGTGACCGTTCTGACCACACTTGAAGCAACAAGTAGAGCCATCATGACACACTCCTGAGTGGATCCTATTGCACTTAGCACATTCATGAGTCTCATTACGTCCTTGTGACACACTACCTTGAGACTGCGCAGGTCTAGATCTGAAATTTTATAAATTCTGATTGTTGAACTTACATATGTTTCTTGGTACAGGTGCACTAGCAGATGATAGAGCATATCCATTTTGGTTATATTGGAAAGATGACCAGTTGGCATTACTCTTCTGTTGCCCGGACTAATTCCTTATGTTATCTTTCTTGTTTCGGAACTCTTCCATATCTCTCATCTTATCCTCCTTGACATATTGCACATGGATTATCAACCTTGCTATGTACATGTCCCCTATTAGCATAGCTGCCCTACCCTCTTTATTTGACAGACGAGACAACCCAGCAACACACAGACTCATCATACTCCTCATGTCAGCAACCATCTCCGGAGCATAACAAGAAAGTTGGGTGAACTTCAGACTGTACTACTGAATACTCATAGATTCCTGCTTAAGAGTGAGTAATTCTCGTACCTTTGCTTCTCTCAGTTTGTGGGGAAAGAAACGCCCCAAGAAGGCCTCCTCAAACATAGCCCAAGTCACAAGTGGTGCACCTTTAGCCCTATTCTTTATCCATTAATCAAACCAGATTCTAGTGACACCCTTCAATTAGTATGCAGCTAGTTCCACCCTCTCACCATCAGCAATGTGCATAATCTTTAAAACCTTCTGAAGCTCTTCCATTAAGTTTTTCGGATCCTCTATTTGAACCAGTGAAGTTTGGAGGATTCATCCTTAAGAACTCGTGGATCTTAAACGTATCAGTCCCTTCCTGTCGAACTCCTCTCTATTGCCCAACTTGATTGGTCACATCTTGACTTAACATCCGGATAGCTTCACGGAACTCAACATTGGTGACCTCTCCTTGGGATTGCACTTCTAGTGCATTAGGTACCCCTTGTTCCTCAACATTCCTTCTAGCCGGACGACCTCAGATAGCTCTTGGTGGAGGCATGATATGAAAGATATGCGTAAGCACGAGTTAAAAAGAAACTTGTATAAAGATAAACTCTATCGCACGAAATGAATTTGAAAGAAGTAAGATAGTTCCTAAATGTTGCAGTCTTCTAATTATAGATGTGGCGTGCTTCACACCTATAACTAGGACTCTACCGAAACGGCTTCATAGACACCCTATGACTCTTGAACTCTTTGCTCTAATACCAAGTTTTTCACACTCCGAGCCTACACTCTAGGCGGGACTGGCTCTCGAGAACAATTACTGACCCCAAGCGAACCCTTGTCCTGGCTTATTACTCAGCGAAAGGCCTTACTCAACAAAGATAAACTCGTGAAATAACTTAGAATGTTATAAAAGAACATTCAACGGTCCCATGGGGCAACTCAAGTCTTATGACAAAACAACTGAAAGCAACAAGACAAATGAACTAATAACTATTTGTCTATGAAGCCTCTAATACTAAAAGGAATGTGGGGACAAGACCCTCGATCATCCTAACAACTGAAATGGTAAAGCAATAATAAAGGGATCCTCCCGAAAGAAAGGAGGCTCACTAAATGACTCTGAAATGCTTAACTGGATCAAAGAAGCGCTAGATGTTGATCCTAGTTACATGTATCTGCATCATAAAAGATGCAGGTCAAATGACATCAATACATGAAATGTACGAGCTGGGAGAGGAATACTAAAACAAGACATAAGCTTGAAATGGAACTAAAGAAACTTACCTTGTCTCAACTAAACTCAACTCATTTTAATATAAAACAGTAATAATGATGCAATATAAAAAAAGCTTTAAAACATGTAAATAACAACTCAGAGTATTGAAAAAACACACAATAACTCAGTTTGTATATGAAAATACAAGTAACTTTGTGTATATAAGAATACAAAATATCACTCTGGGAGTTTCTCTAACCTACAACCATCACTATGAGCTATGTGATGATACAACGTCTTACCTCACGCTGCTAGGGTCGTCCTATACCTTGCCGGGGGTATAGAACCTAACTACTAAGTGGATCCGCTAGTCTATGCTAAAAAGCATTAAGGAAATCATCTAAAAAGTATGACTCTTTTCTACCCATGGTGGCTACATGGTTTAAAGAGACTTTGAATTATCTGAACCCAAGCTCATCCCCATATCGATGCTCAATACTACTCACAAATGTAACTAGCTTATATGTTTAAAAACATAACTCTTTTGTGGTTTGGGATTATTACTTAAAAACTAGCTCAAAAGCTATCTTGGAAAATCAATATTTCCTCTCTTGTTTAAATGTGAAAACATTTAATCTTTGGAAATACTTAATTCCCATATAATCTTTTGGAGAAAATGAACTTCCCTCTTACTCTTACTCAACTCAATGCTCCAGTCTTAAAACAAGTTTAAAAACTTTTGAAAAGACTCTAAGAACTCTCTAATCTTGACTCTTAGCTCTACCTTGAATTTAAATTATAGATTCAAAGGTTATGATCTCATGTTATGGATGATCTCATGATGTTTAGGTATACCTTAGAGATTAGAAATCAACTAGAAAGCATAGGTACGATTCGAGGGTGGGAAAGGGTAGAGGACATGGCTACCCTGGCGTACTGAGTGGTGCAAGGTGCGAGACCCTGAACTACAGAGTCTGGGTTGGGTCGCACTGAGTGGTGCGGCGCCCAGAGCCAAAACTACAGACTCTGATGTGGGGTGCACTGAGTAGTGTGGCACCCTACCTCTTTTCCCAGAAAGTTTGACGAATTTTCATGCTCATTTTCTAACCCCAATTCACCTAGAATCGAATAGGTTCTTCCCCAATCACTTAGATTCGAATACCCATCATTAGTGTACAAGAATCTACTAAAAAACAACCTTAAAATTCATACGATTATCTCAAGAACACATCAAAATCTCAACAATCAAGATAATGAAGGAAACTTCAACAAAACTCATCAAGAACTCAAATCTTTTACTTACATGAACAAAATTAGGCTGAATAAATTATGATTGGTGTGTGGGTGAATGAACCCAATGCTATGTGAACTCACATACCTCTTAGGGAACAACCCTTGGCTAAATCCGCAACGAAAATCCTCAAAAACTTGACGAGCGCTTGACTTTTTCTCTTTTTCTTCTCTTCTTGAACTTCTCTCAAAGCCCTAGCGTAATTTAGGATTTGTAAAACTAAACCAAATAAGTTTAGACCCATAGATATTACTAGTTTTCGTTTTAATTTAATTGGGTAAGGAAAAGACCAAAATACCCCTCTTAAATTTGGGTAACTTTCCTTAACTGGATAGCCCGACTTTAAATGACATATCTCCCTCATACGAGCTTGAAAATTTGCAAACTTAGTGACGTTGGAAAGATAATTCAAAGACCTTTCATTTGATATCTTATGGCACACCTAACTCATCATGTACTAAAAGTTATGGTTGTTTAAAGTTGATCAAAACTCATACTTAACATAACTTGCCAAACTTTCCAATTTAAATCATTCCAAAAATATTCTATTTCTAATTCTAGTTATTTCAAATACTGAGGTGTTACATTTTAGATCGATACATTACCGTGTGGTAGTTATTACGTATCAAATACATGTAGTGTTAATTTGTATGAATGTATCATGACCAAAGTTTTTTTGATTTGCTTTTCCGAGATAGATATATTACTCATGATACATTATTATTCCTAAAATATTTAGTAAATTGTTGAGTATTGCAATCCTACAGATATATTAGAGAAGTAAAGATTGCTTGTAAAGTGTCTGGTTTTATATCAAAATATTATTGTGTGATAGATATTAAGTATCAGATACATGTAGTTTTAGTTTGTATGAATGTATCATTGTAAAATAATGGGTATTTAGCAGTAGTTTGTATAAATGTATCATGGCCAATTAATGTGTATCAAATACGTGTGATTGAAAATTGCATATCTTATACAACCAAATTGCATATCTTGTACGAAGGAAATCAAATTGAAAACCACTTGATGGGATTGGAAAATATAATTGATACATTATAGAGTTTGATATATGAAAAATGATACATTATGCATTACTTACGTATCAAGTACGTCTGAATTGAACATGAAACGCACTAGTCGAATTATTAGCAACATTAGGTTATGTATTAGTTTAATAAATATAAACACGATACATTGCATAAAATTCACTAGTCGAAGTATCTACAACATTAGATTATGTATCAGTATAATAACTATAAACATGATACATTGCATAAAACTCACTAGTCAAAGTATCAACAACATTAGGTTATATATAAGTATAATCAATATAAACGTGATACATTGCATAAAACATAGTCATTGTATCTAGGCTCGGGCATAATATGGTTCAAACCAAAAATACTAATCGAATCAATTTTTTTTTTAATTTTGATTTTGATTTTTTCGATCGGTTTCGATTTTGAATCTTAAAAATTCAGTTTTTCAATTTTCAACTTTTAGCTATTTTAAATAGGTTAACCGAAAAATCGAAGTTATTTATATACATTTATATAGACTGCCTTCTTCATTCCATTACTCACTTATAATGGCCTAATTTGTCTAGACCTAATAAATTGGCCTACGGCCTTCCTCACTTTTGTAAAATTCCTAATGTAAAATCCCCTAAATCACAACCACTCAACCAACGAGTAACGATGCCGACGCGAGGCAGCCAACGACCACGCTCCTCATCCCTCGACCTCCAGTTCACAGTCGAGCTCCGGTCCTCGACCACATTGTGTTGTTGTCCCATCTCACAGGAGTCGCAGCCCACAAATTGTATTGTTGCAACCTTGAAGCTATATATTCCCTTATTTTTCTCTCGTTTCACTTTTGCATTTTTAATTAGCAAAATATTATTATTTATTAAATTTGGTTAAATCAAAAATTGAACCGAAACTGTGATAATCGAACCAAGCCAAATTTATTTCAATTTGATTTGGTTTCACATTTTTACCAAACCGAAAACCAAAAAAACAAACCGAACCGAACCGACCGAACGCCCAGCCCTAACTATATCAGAAAGTTAAATTACGAAATAAAATAAACTAGATACATTGAGACTATGTACATTTGGTAATGATGGGTGTGATAATCCAGATCCAATCTTTTTCTCTCTTTTTTTTGACATTTTTTCCATAATTGATTTAGAGGCCGAAGATACATCCTTCTTCGACTTTGACTTCTCATACCATATTTTTCATGAATAATTGATTGTTTGATACATTGGAAATTTGTGCCTTTAAGAATCAAAATAAACGAGATACATTGAAAACTTGTGCATTTGATAGAGACGGACGTGATAAGGCAGATCTGACTCCCCCCCCCCCCCCTTGAGTGTTTTCCCACAATAGATTTAGAATTCGAAATCCTTCTTCGACATTGACTTCTCCAACTCCAGATTCTTCATGAATAATGGATTGTTTATTTGTTTAAATTTATTTTCAACAAAATCTTCACAATCACAATCAAAGATACACATACAATATCTTGAGTAGTTGAAACTGATCAGTAATCCCAATACTAAAAGATATCATCCATATGTATCCGAATTTTGTAGATGAAAAAGCAATTTTTTTTAAAAAAAAAAATGACAAAACTAGAAAGAAAAGAATGAATTAAGAAGAATTATTTCTTGATTAATTTGAAATCAATTAACCGGAAAGGAAAAATATTTGAAATTCAAAAATAGAGTGATAAAGGTAACTGGTGATATAGTGGAGTGATTATAGGCGTGAAAAAGGGAAGAAAACCATGGAGTTGGAAGTTTGGAAGTTATGTATCTGGAAAAGAGAGAATTTGAGGGGGGAAAAAAAGATTTTTGTAATTTTTTGGAATGGTATGGAATAATTGAAAATATGGGGGGAAAAAAAAGAATGTGGTTAGGTAATTTTTTCAATGTTTTGTCCATGTGGAGGTGAGATGACAATTTTTTTAAAATAAAAGAGAGTGTAATTAATAAAAAAGAGAGGTGCGTTTCTCAAACTAATAAGTGATAGTTTATGTATGAAATTCACACTTCCAATAGTTTGGTTATGAAAATAAAACAAATGAGATAGTTTAAGCGTGTTTTTTGACACTTATTTCTTTCTTTTATTATGATATTATTACTTTACTCTATATAATAAGCGGCAATTTTAGGAGCTTGGGGGTCAAGCAGGTTGTTTAGTCATTTCCCAAGCTCCTTACATGTTGTTACTATCCAATCATTTCCACTGCTTATATTTAGTAGTTTTGTTTCAACTTATTTATTTTACTTTAATTTTTAATGTGTTATATATTTAAATTACTAAAAAATTACTCTGTAATACAATAACAAATTAAAATATTTTAAGAGCATATTAAAATATTCGTTTACTATAGAAATTTTACATGTGTCACATAAATTGAGACATATAGAGTAACATGTTATTTTAAAATTACATTAAAAAATATGGTAAATCACAATATTTAACAACTTAAACTATATAAAAATGAGAAGATAGTCACATAAATTGTGACAAATGGAGTAACATATATTTGATTGTTAGGATCGGTCAGAGAATTCTACGATTTTTTCTTCTACTTCAATTTCCTCTATTTATATCTAGTACCTTATCTATTTTAATTTATTTGTCTTACTTTCTTTTTAAGTATGTTATGTATTTAAAACTTACGAAAATTATAGTATTATAAATCACAATAATTAACAACTTAAAAAAATTAAAAAATATATTAAAAATTTGATTGACTCTCAAAATTTCATACGTGCTCACATAAAAATTGGGACAAGAATAACATATATTATTTGATATTTACATTTTTTTTTAAAAGTACTATAAATCACAATAATTAACAATTCAAAATATTTAAATTGAGGCAGATAAAGTAACATTTATTAGGTTCATCCTTGCACAGACTATTGAATCTAGTTTTAATTAGGGGAAATTACGTGGATAATGAAACATATACTAGTTAATTAGTTAGTTTAGCTATAGTTTCCATTAATTACCACTTGCAGCTTAATTTTAGTTATATTTACGTTCGCCTCTCTACTGTCTTTCTCTCTCTTGCCTTTCTACTCTCTTATACATATACAAATACAAATTATACATATACATATACAATTATATGACATATATAAAAATACAATTCGCATTTCTCTACTCTCTGCTCTATCTCGCTTGTCTCTCTCCTCCCTCTCCCAATCTTGCTCGCTTCTCGTTACCCTCTCCAAATCTCACTCACCGGATAACAAATATATATATGTATATCAGTTACATATATTCGTCTCTCTCCACTCTCTGCCCTCTCTCACTCGCCTCTCTCATCCCTCTAACATGTAGCTACGAATCGAAATTAGCAAACTTTAGCTATGGAGCCAAATTAAGTTTATTTTAGTGTTATTTGTGTAATTTCCTATTTTAATTATAGATAGGGGGAATTGAATTAGAATATTAATTTTTAAGGTATAAACTAAAATTATTCTTTTTAAATCTAATAAACTCGAAACATGCCCAACTTATTTCGAGCTCTACATTCTCTCTCTTGAAGTATATTTATTTGTTTTCTCCTGTTTTATATTGTTGTTGATGTAGAGAAGGAACCAATAGATTTTATAGTATGGTACATTTTGATTTAAAACAATTTTGTGATGCTTATATAACTTGAAAGTATAATAGATAAAGATAAAAAATTTTATGCAAATTGCTATAAAATAGTAAAATTTTCACCACGTGTTTAACAACTAGGAGTGGAGCTATGGTGACTCTAGGGTGTCTAACTGGACATTTTTTTTCGAAAAATTACATTATATATATTGGTATATATATAGTGTACATAGTATTTTGGACACCCTAAAAAACTAAGAAAACCCGTAACGCAGTGGATTAAGCAATCACAAAACTACTTGGTGCCAAGGTTCAACTCCTGGCGTCAGGAATCATTCATTTTATGATTAAGTCTAATAAGTAATAATTTTTTTTTATAAATAAAATAAAAATAATTCTATCCTAAAGTTTTAATACATTTTCCTTGTGGAATAAGATTTTCTTCCGCTATAAATAGGAGACTTATTTATCCAAATTATATTACAATATTATTGAGAATAAGGATCTCAATAATTCTCTATCTATTTTCTTTTATCTTTCTCTTATTTTGTAACAAAAATAACAAAATCAATATTTTAGTTTAAAGTTTCAATGGACTTGAGGAATAATTTTAATAGAATACCGAAAAAAAGTTTGAATTCTCTAAGTCAATCAAATAAAGAAACAATGGTAGACCAAATAGAGACGTCGTCACATTCTTCTCAAAAAGCACGTCTTGATTTAAATGCTATGGAACTTGATTCAGCTAAAAGAACTTCAATGTTAAAGCTAAATATTATGCAGTTTGATTTTAATTTTTTTGAAACATTTATTCATAAAAAAATTATTAAAATATTACATAGTTCGATTTTTAAATTTTCAGTGCACCCATTCGCTAATTTTTTTCTTTGCTTATGTAATACTTAACACCTTTCCTGAAATTTCCGGCTCCGCTACTGTTAGCAACTGGATCCTTCACACATAGTGACTAAAATATTTATATGGGAAAAAACAACTGATCCTACAAAAAAAATTCACCATTAATTTCGTTTAAGTAAAATGAGGAGACTAATCGGACAACATTGAAGTCTGAATAGGAAAAGAATAGATAAAAAGATGTTTATATTGATTAGAAACCAAATTATAGGGTCAAATATTTTTAGTTTATGTATAAACAATAATTATCTTTATCAAACATGTTGTTGTGTACATTTAAAAAGGAATTCGTGCAGATTTCATATCTAAATAGTTTGTTGTTGTTTATACACAAATGTTGAACTTTGAGAAAAATATTTGGCATAATACATAAATAAGCATTTTAACATGATTTCAGCTGACATTTATACCCCTCAATTTTGGGTGTGCACAAAGGCACTCAAACTTGTATAAAATGTAAAAAGTAGACACATATCTTACATGGCATAATCCATGTAAGACGTCACATAGGACACAAAATTATCATGTACAATGCCATGTAGATCGAATGTGTATATTTTTATTAATTTTATACAAGTTTAAGTGTCAACTTGTGCACACAAAGTTGGAGGGTATATATGTCAGCTAAATCCAAGTTAAAAAGGCATATTTATGTATTATGTCAAAATATTTATTCGTTGTATTAATTTTTTTTTTGTTGAAAATTCATACTCATTTTTATATGAAATCTATAAACTTGCATATATTTCATGGGTAAACACGATAAAGTAATAAAAGAAAAGTCAAGCAGTTTTTTATAAAAGAAGGCGTAGAAAAAAAGGTACGACAACAAAAAAGAAGTCCGCTCTTGCTAGAGACGTAGTTAGGCTTTCAAAAACTCTAAGTAATAAAAGAAAAAAATCAAACAATTAGGGTAGTGGTAGAGGAAGAAAAGGAGAAAAGTGATGAAGATAAATGTAACGATCCGTTATGTCATTACTTAAAAAGTGCGATAAAAATTGATTTTTAATATTTTTTGGGTTCAGTATATTTTTTATCGATCGTCAAATCAAACTTGATAGGTCAACGAAGTTATAGCGAAAGTATCTCGCTATAACAAAGACATGCTAAGTAGAATTTCTATTTTATTTTCTTCGGTGGTTTTCTAGGATTTTATTTTATTTTTGTGGGGGATCGTTCTAGGAATGTCCTATGGATTATTTTGAGAGGAAAAAACTCAAAAGATGAGAGGGAGAGAAAATACTCTTTGCAATGGCTATCCAAAATCTTCATCTGGATCATTCACCAAACCACCAAGCCATCAAATGAAAGCGAAGCTGCATGAAAATTGAGGAAACAACTTATCTTCGAGGTAGGTTAGGATTAACTCATCCCTGAAACTTGATTAGTGATATATTTTACATTGCTGAGTTGGAAGGAATATCATGTTAGACCTACAAGAATGAAAATTTAAGTATTGACCTTAATAATAACCTAGGCCAAATTCTATAGCTTGTTGAAATTATTGTGTGTTGCTGATTGTATAATTTGACTTTGAAGTAGTAAGTTAAATGAGACGCTTAGAAATAACATAGGATCTAAAGAATATAATTGATCGATAAATTGTTGAAAAATGACCTTTATGTATTGGTTTCAGTGGAAGGGATCAGGGGTGTAGCTGTAGCCACCCCAAGGTGTCCAACTGGACACCCATCGTCAGAAAATTACGTTGTATATATATGTCAAGTTCTACATTTAAAGGATATATATTTAAAGTTGGACACCCTTCACAAAAGTTATGCCTTTGGTACAGTGGTAATGGGTGTCCATTTGAATGAAGGATTTTAGGTTCAAACCCCAAATAGCACAATATTTTTTTTTATATTTTAACAGCTACAAACCTTTATTCTTAGACACCCTTAATAAAATTTCTAGCTCCGCAACTAGAAGGATGGTAATATTGTGCTTGATGATGGCGATGATAATGAAAAGGTTGTTTAATGATCTTGATGTTTAGTAGTGTAACACCTCGAAATATCTATATAAAAAATGGAACCATTTTTCATATGCATTTAGGTCTGAATCCAATGTTTTATAATTGAACATAAATATTAAAATCAATTGTTAAGTGAAGGAAGTGTATTGAATGAGAATTAGAGTTATAAGGAACCTCTAACACTTATTCGAGTTAACAATTTTTCTACCGATTAAGTTTTAGTATGAGATCATGCAAGGATCAACTTCAAATAAGCATATCTCTTAGAATATGAAGAGTCATGTGTCCTCATTACATATCATATTAAAGATATTTGAATCTTATTTCTAACGCCACCAACCATTTACAAATTTTGTAAAGAGGAATGGAGATAGGCTAGGTATTTGGTAGAAGGTCAATTTCAAAGTCGATTTTCCTTTCGAGGTGAACTCTAAAAAGATCATCGAAAAACACTTCTGGCAATTATTCACTACATGAACTGATTGAAGAGTCGGGGTTCTAAAATTGGTATCCCTAACCCAAACTAGTTGATAGATATAACCCTTATAAACCATCTTTCTAGCCTTAAGGCACGAGATAAACTAATCTATAGGTGCTGAGTAACTACCCTTCCATTCAAGATGAGGTACCCTGCTAAGTCAAGCGACCTGAAGAAGTGTTATGTTAAGCTTGCTGACAAACATCTCTACCATTGCCTGCAGCCGATAAACAATCCCTTAATCTATGGCCGGTCTTTCTATATCCATAAAAACCACCACTACCAGCTAAACACTCTTACGAATGGCTTTTCCCACACTTCTGACATGTCGGGAAAGAACGTTCACTAAAAGTACCAATCTGAGACTTAGAGTTTGACATTCTATCCTTGTTGAACTTATGCACAAAGCACTGGCAAAAGATAGAGCTAGACCTGAATACCTCTAACAGAATTGAAAAACTAGATCTCTGATGAGAGTAGTCACTACAATCAGTCCAATCCCTCTTAGTCTCCTACTACTCTCCTTAAGCTTTTCTACCTTAATCAGTTAAGTATGGGTCATCAACTGAAAAATATCCATATCCTTGATCAACATAGTGTATCTACACTCTTTCACCACCATCTTCAAGACACCGTAAACAAACTTGTTCGTACAGGCCCTAGATTCTCCCATCATAATCGGAGCATACTTGGAGAGTTGAGTGAATTTCAACACATACTCTTTTACACTCACGTTGCCTTACTTAGCGTTAATGAATTCCTATACCTTTGTCTCTCTTATCTTAACAGGGAAGAATCGATCTAGAAAAACACCCTTAAACTTATCCCAATCCGAAGGGCCGCATCAACTACCCTTTTCTTTTTCCACTAGTTAAACCAAATTTAAGTAACCCGTTTCAACTGGTAAGCAGCCAAATTTGCACTCTCAACCAGAGTGACACCCATCATCTCATTGGTTTTCTAATTATCCTTAATAAACTCTTGTGGATCCTCATCCACCTTAGAATCATGAAATTCTTGAGGGTTCATCTGAGTGAAGTCCTAAAATCTAATTGTCGTTGTACCCATATTTTGGTTCACGAAAGCTACAACTTCATGGTTGACTTGAGCAATCATGACTTGGACTAACACTTGGAAAGCATCTCCAAACTCAACATGAGTGACTTGTTCAATCAAAGGATTAATTGGAGCTAGAGGCTCTTGTTGCTCCTCGTTTTGATTCCTTCTGACATAGACACTTCTTGGAGGCATGATTTTGTAAATGTATAGAGCATGAGTTAAAATGAAACTTTATAGAGTTGCCTTCTATCACACACACTCTATCGCAAAACTCAGAGTATGAAAGAAGTGAAGTATTCCTTAAACGTTTCATAGACTCTCATTCATAAATGTGGCAAGCTTTATATTCATGAACAAGACTCTACTTAATGCGCCTTTTAGACACCTTAAGACACTTGAACTTGATACTCTGAATACCAAGTTTTCTATGACCCAAGACTACTGTAATGACCTGATTCCGTCGTTAGGGAAAAGCCAATGGGGAAAGAATTGGGGTCAGAAAACTTTTTGCTTGTAACTTGGAATTTCTTAACCTAGTCCAGATTTGGATGAAATTGGAGTCAGTAAGGTCTAGGGAAATCTGATAATAAATGAGAGATCTGGTTATGAATTTGATCACATGAGTAAATATCTAATACGTTCAGGAACCCGTAAGACTTTACGGAATTGAATTCAGGCGAGTAGAACTCCCGAAACTGATCTTAGCTGTCACGACCCAAGCCTAGGGCCTAGACGTGACATGGCGAATGAGGAACCCGAAGGAACCCCAAACAAGCCTCTCAAACTTGTCATCACACTTCATCGGTCGCGAAAGTACATTCAACATTAATTAACGGGAAATAGGGACTAA